>JADLZK010002714.1:0-38018 GCA_015847255.1 Hyparrhenia diplandra | reverse complement strand
AAGCTAATCATCTTATCCGATCCTTAGCTTGTGCCATATTGTGCCTGTCGCCCAAAAAGCCTTCAAAAAAAAATTTGTGTGTTGTAACGAAGATCGATACATACGAAAATAATTATTACAAAATTTCATATTTTTTTCTACAAGAAAAAAAAAAACATAGGAAGCAGAACAAATATGTTAGCCACGAAACAAGATTAGCAGTAGCATGCATACCATCGATGGGCATGGGGTGGGGGTCGTCACATGTCACAATCTCAGGTGCAATAGAAAATCGGTTTCTCAGCAGCCAAAGCGACCGCCCGCGTCCGCGTGCATCCCACAACCGTACGGCAGCTCGGCACGGCGGACGGCCCGATGCTAAAAAAGCCGCCGCGGGCCCCTCTTCCCCTCCAGCGCGACAACACAAGGAAAGCGGCCGGCCGTCAGCTCGTCACTAGCCTGCACGCGGAGCGCACGCGGCGGATTCGCTTCCTTCCTCGACGCCAAAGTCAGCTTCGCGAAGCCAAACGGCTATCAGCATCGCGACAATGATGGTCTCGTAATCAGATCAGGAGGAGGAAAACACAGGGCCATACGACGCCATCCGGTACATTATTTATTTATTTATTGGAGAAATCGATCGATTAATCTGAGACTGCACTGCTAGATTTATAAAAAAACATAGTATCATCAACATTTATGTATGTATGTAAATAAATTTATTGTAAAATTATATCTCATGATTATTAGTTTAAAAATGTTTTGTTATAAATATTAGTGTCAATATCATCAAATTTATAGTAACAAAACAACATTAATATTACGTGTCAAACAAAAAATTTATTGTTAAAATGTACCGCCACGTAATTTATTGATACTAGTTTTGTATTATAAGTGTTTGGTACTCATTTATATAAATTTAGTGAAAATCGACCTGGCTGATTCTCCGTAAATGGCGACCTTATGCTTTCTCGAGGGATTGTGTCTAATAGAAACTTGTTAAAATATATTTTTACTTACACAACTCATAGTTACATTCTTTCTAAAAATGATGATGAGTACTACCCCCATATGATCACTCTATTTTTGCTCTGACTTTTTTAAAGTACATCCAGGATATGTATTGCCTCAGATACTACATAATGAAAACTGTTTATTTGGAAAAGCTTACCCAATCTAGCAATACAAATTTTGGGCGCGGAAATCGAGGAGGCCATGCTTTACCCAAGCTAGCAATACAAATCCACGAGCGCGAAAAATCGAGGAAGCCAATAAAACCAACCAAACTCGAATTGATTTTTTAAGCAAAAGCAAGCAGCGCAAACGCCCCAATATATATAAAACCATTTCCGTACAGGCTGCCTCTCGTCGTCTCTCCCCTCATTGAGCGCTGCTCCGCTCGCCGCCTCGGCGAGCTTCGTTCCCGTCCCGACCCGGCCCAGTCTCCCGGTCCAGGTGGTGGGGTGTGGAGGGGATCGATGGAGAGGCTGGAGAGCTACCTGAAGGAGCACTTCGATGTGCCGTCCAAGAACCCTCCGAGGAAGTTCAGCGGCGATGGCGCTCCGCCGTGGGCCTCGTCGTCAAGAACCGCCGCCGCCGCCGTTTCCGCATGGTGCCCGACCTTGACCGACGCAACCAGGACGAGGCCCAGCGAAAAATCCATTCAGGTACTACAGTAGCCACTATAGTCAACCAGCCTTCATCATCACTATGCTCTGCTCTGATTGTTAGCTTTGCCCCTTCCGTAGCCATGCCCGTGCTTGCTCTGTCTCATCTCGCATCTCTGAATCTCTGATCCCTCACCCGGCACCGGCACCGGCACGTGATGCTTTCTCCATTTGCAATATGTTTTGTTTTTCCCACTAGAGCAAAAGTTTTTTTTACCACCTTTTCCGAGTCAATAATCTGTCACCTAACCCATTCTTTTAACGTAATCTGTACTCCTATGCCTAACCGCATCTGGTTCATCTCTACTGTATCTCTCGTGCAAAAATAAAAAAAGTGCATTTTTAAGGCTAGTAGACTGTACAGGTGCATTACTTACGGCATGTAAACTGTAGATTAGACAGTAAAGTCGGATGATTGATTTATTATACAAGTTGGTCTTTGTCATGCCATCGGGATTTGTGACAAAATTAACGGGAAACGCTCTCTCATTGTGTCTTCGCTAGAATGAATATTCATATGTCTTCGCTATCTACCATATGTTCAGCTGGTCTACATGCAAGTTGCAAGCCAAGGGAAAAATATAAAAAAGCTAGAGCTTTTTATGCTGCTGTCTCACACAGTTCATACCGAAAGTCCAATTATGGCCCTTCGTGCTTCACGGTCCCCACCATCTGGACAAGACTGAGTATGACGGCGACCTGGCCTCCATGGAGGAAGTTTTCCAGGAAGCAGCCTCTTTCCGACGGCAACGGCAGGGGGTCAAAACAGGGCAAGTAAACAGGGGCATCATCTTGGGGCCCAAATGCAGCCACATTGGTCCCGTCGTTGGTGGGGCCGTCCCCATCTGTCATAACCTCATAACCTTGTTCTCTTGTCTTGTTTATATCTAAGATGTCGTAGTTTGATGACTTATCCAGATATGCATAATTTAACCTTTTCTGTTTGTCTGACTTGGAAAATCCGGCGTTTTTTTTGTCTTATTTAATCAGTGGATTAGGAGTAATGTATGTGTTCTGGTTTTGGCGCATCCCAGTGGGTGCATGTCCATTTTCAAGGGAAAAAAAAAATGAAGGAATGCTATAGTCTGTCACTAATAAACTACAAAGCATCTTATATTCTTGCAGTGCCTTGTATCTCATATTAGTATATTACATGTAAGGAAAGAAAGAAGTAATATCTTATATGCATGTAGTTACAGCTTTCCATTCTTTGTTTTTGCAGGAAAAAATTAGGCTTGCCCTTGTTGTGCAGAAGGCTGCCATCACCTTCATTGATGGTATTACATAACTGCTTCTGCTTATCTTACAGTTTATTTTGCTGCTTTACTAACTCCTATCGAACTTCTGATGGTGAAAAAGGTGCCAAGCATAAAGAATATCGGATAACGGAGGATATCATAAAAGCTGGATTTTCCATAAAACCCAGATGAACTGGCATCGATCACAAGCAAGCATGATGTGAAAGCTTTGAAGATGCATGGTGGGGCAGACGGGCTATCCAAAAAATCAGATCGTCATTCGACCATGGCATATCTGCCAGTGACCTAGACACAAGGCAAAACATCTATGGCGTCAATCGCTATGCGGAGAAACCATCGAGAAGTTTCTGGATGTTTGTTTGGGATGCACTGCAGGACATGACTCTTATCATTCTTATGGTTTGTGCTTTGCTATCTGCTGTTGTCGGTCTGGCATCTGAAGGTTGGCCCAAGGGCATGTACGATGGCTTGGGAATAATCCTCAGTATTTTGCTGGTTGTGATGGTTACTGCTATCAGTGACTACAGGCAGTCACTTCAGTTCAAGGAGCTAGACAACGAGAAGAAGAAAATATTTATCCATGTGACCCGAGATGGCTCGGCAGAAGATCTCTATATATGATGACTTGGCGGTTGGTGATATCGTGCATCTATCAATTGGAGACCAAGTACCTGCCGATGGACTGTACATTCATGGATACTCCCTTTGATTGATGAGTCCAGCTTGTCAGGTGAGAGTGATCCAGTTTATATTTCTCAAGATAAGCCATTCATCTTGGCAGGAACTAAAGTTCAGGATGGATCAGCTAAGATGATGGTAACTGCTGTTGGTATGCGCACTGAATGGGGAAGGTTGATGAGCACACTGAGTGAAGGAGGAGAGGACGAGACGCCACTGCAGGTTAAGTTAAATGGAGTTGCAACCATCATTGGCAAGATTGGCCTGATGTTTGCCACATTAACATTTGTGGTCCTGATGGGTAGATTCCTTGTTGAAAAAGGTTTAACAGTTGGTTTTGTCCAAATGGTATTCTACTGATGCACTGACTATAGTAAACTACTTTGCAACGGCAGTCACTATTATTGTCGTTGCTGTTCCTGAGGGGGCTTCCCTCTAGCTGTTACTTTGAGTCTTGCATTTGCAAATGAAAAGCTAATGAATGATAAAAGCACTTGTACGGCATCTTTCAGCATGTGAGACAATGGGATCTGCTGGTACCATTTGCACAGATAAAACGGGAACTTTGACTACTAACCATATGGTGGTTGACAAGATATGGATATCTGAGGTCTCAAAAGTCAGTTACCAGTAACAATAGTTTGAAAGATTTGACTTCTGCCATTTCTCCAGCTATATTGAGCCTACTTTTTGCAGGGCATTTTTGAGAACACAAGTGCAGAGGTAGTCACTGAGAAGGATGGTAAGCAAACTGTTTTAGGAACTCCAACAGAAAAAGGGCAATATTTGAATTTGGCTTGAAATTGGAAGGTCTTGATGCTGAGGATAGGACCTGCACCAAGGTTAAGGTTGAACCTTTCAATTCGGTTAAGAAGAAGATGGCAGTGCTGGTCTCATTACAAAATGGCGTGTACCGCTTGGTTCACCAAAGGTGCATCAGAGATTATTGTGCAGATGTGTGACATGATGATAGATGGCGATGGAAACAGTGTTCCCTTGTCAGAAGCTCAGAGAAAAAGAACGTCTTGGATACTATCAACTCCTTTGCTTCAGATGCTTTAAGGACACTGTGCTTGGCATATAAGGAAGTGGATGATTTCAATGATGATGAAGATAGCCCAACAAGTGGTTTTACTCTAATATCCATTTTTGGCATCAAGGATCCTTTGCGCCCAGGAGTCAAGGATGCTGTGAAGGCCTGTATGTCTGCTGGTATCATTGTGAGAATGGTGACTGGTGATAATATCAATACAGCTAAAGCTATAGCCAAAGAGTGTGGAATACTAACTGATGGTGATGTAGCAATAGAAGGACCAGAATTCGCAGTAAGAGCCTAGAAGAGATGAGGGACATAATACCTAAGATTCGGGTTCATTTCACTTCCCTCAACCTATGGTTACGCTAATATCCATTAAGATTCCATTTTTTCTCAATTTTAATTGTCTTTCACAATTGGCAGGTCATGGCTCGTTCTTTACCATTGGACAAGCATACCCTTGTGACAAACTTGCGAGGTATGTTTTGTGAGGTGGTTGCTGTGACAGGTGACGGAACAAATGATGCTCCAGCACTACATGAAGCAGATATTGGCCTTACTATGGGCATAGCAGGAACAGAGGTACTAGGTTATATTGCATTGATTCATGGATGACAAGAATGCATAGATTGTGATTCTAGGTTGGAAATCTGGTCAAAATAACCTATCTAGTTATTTTTATATCTTAATTTAGCTTCCAGATTCATATAGTTTGCCTTTATGGTCTCACAAAAAATAATATCAAAAATACTCATATCTGCTATTCTTACTGTTAAAATCCCATGCTGACTGTATACTGGGCTGGTGGCATTAGGAGTTTTGAACTTCTCACTTACAAGGGCTTCTCCTTCAGCAACTCACCATGTCCCTTGAAAGATAATAATGGTATAAACTTGCATATTTTCAGGTTGCCAAGGAGAGTGCTGATGTGATAGTGCTTGATGACAATTTTACAACTATAATAAATGTTGCAAGGTGGGGTCGTGCGGTTTACATAAACATCCAGAAGTTTGTGCAGTTTCAGTTGACTGTCAATATTGTTGCTTTGGTCATCAACTTTGTTTCAGCATGTATTACAGGTGTGTCTATAGTTTTCTTTTCTCCAATAGCAGTATGCCACTGTCATTGAATTAGTGGATTCTTGATAGCCCCTATTGAATAATAATATTTTGACTCTGTATCACAGGGAGTGCTCCTCTCACAGCGGTGCAACTGTTGTGGGTCAATATGATTATGGATACATTAGGAGCCTTAGCTCTAGCAACAGAGCCTCCAAATGATGACATGATGAAGAGGCCGCCTGTTGGGCGAGGGAAAGTTTCATTACCAAAGTCATGTGGAGAAATATCATTGGGCAAAGTTTATATCAGTTGGTTGTACTTGGAGTTCTCATGTTTGCTGGGGAACAGTTTCTGAATATCAAGGGTGCAGATTCCAAATCTGTTATCAATACACTCATATTCAACTCCTTTTGTGTTCTGCCAGGTGACGCTTTATAACTGTTATCAATTATCAAAATACACTTTCGCTCCTAGTGCATTAGTGCCTACATCCACTTCAGACTTTCTTTTACACTAGCTTACATTAATAACCTGTTTGTCTGCATCATCAACAAATAATAGTGTTATATGCAGTCTCTCGTTGGGAGAAGAAGTCTACATTTGAATTGTTTCCCTATGGTAATGTCTGATCAGTGGTAACATATAATCTGATGGGCTTGAAATTATGCTGTCTCAGGTGTTCAATGAAATAAACAGCAGGGAAATGGAGAAGATCAATGTTTTCCGTGGAATGCTCACCAACTGGATCTTTATTGGAATCATAGCTGTGACAGTCGTATTTCAAGTGGTCATCATAGAATTCCTCGGCACCTTTGCAAGTACTGTCCCACTTAACTGGCAGCTTTGGCTGTTAAGCGTTGGCCTTGGATCGGTCAGCTTGATTATTGGTGCCATCTTGAAGTGCATACCAGTTACCAAATCAAATGAAGTTCCTGCAAGTCCAAATGGCTATGTGCCACTACCCAGCGGCCCTGATGACATATAGCTGAAGAAGAGTGATGGAAAAGGAATTGCATTTGGTAGCATCAGCGGAGAACTCCAAACGCTCCATGGCCACCTTCGATTTTGTTTCATGTTTGGATTATGTAATAAACCACTATCTAGGCTCAGTTTTAGCAGACTGTTATATGCTTTGTCCTGCAACTACACGTTTTTATTTAGTTTTCCTGTTTGCTGCTGCTTTGTAAAAAAGATGGTGATGAACACAATGCAAGGCACTATTTTCTGTTGCATTTGCATCTTGTAATCGTGTCAATTGTGTAACAGCATGTTAGTTGCATTAGCTAGTCACTTAATCATTCGTAAACTTGTTTAGTACACGCGTAGAATCTTGGGTGTCACGGTGATTGCACCCGTGAGCACGCCAGGACCGCGTCTTCAGGGAACCTCGCCACCGGCTGGCAAGTCGTGCATGTCGCACGGGCGTCCGCAAGATGAGGCGCACCGTGCAGCTCCCAACGGTGGCGAGGGGATCCGAGTCTTGATAAGGCCAAGGCCATGCAATGGAAAAAGTGCGGCCATTGCGCATAACAAACTTTGTCTGACTCGTTCTTCTTCCTCGCGCTCTCTCGTTCCTGCGCTCCAGATCGCGTTCCGGGCAACGCCGGCGACGATCGATCCTAGGACGGCGATAGACCGCCGGTCCTAACATTTTCATGGGTCATGGCCTTCATGGAAACGAGGTTTTCTGAACCACTGTATTCCAATGGTCCCTTTTCAACTTGCGTCAGTGTCGGCGCTTTTCGGATCGCCGTCGTCGTCGTTCTCTTGCACACCATCACTGGGCTCTGGTTTCGGATCGTTGTACTCTTGCACACCATCACACATGGCCTGTAGAAATGAGAAGGCGTTACTGTCACCGTCCATGGTCCATCCATCGTCTAGCTGCAGCAAATTCTCCACGCTAAACACCAAGTCAGAGTCTTCGAGCTTGAAATCTTGCGCGGTGAACTCTACGTCTGCTGGATCCATCTCCAATGGCTGTGGCTCGTCGTCGGCCCTGATGTATACGCCGCCGCAGTGGTATTGGTAACCCCCGTCGCCTGCTTTTTCCATCATGGGTTGGTGTTGCCAAGTGGTGGTGGCCAACGTTTCTGCTGTCAGCTCAGTCACCGGCGCGGCAGCAGCAGCAGCAGCCTGGGACGACGTGGTGGCATAGGAGGAGCACCCGACGTCCGGTGGCGCTGGCGGCGGCCCAGCAGTGGTGGTGGCATAGGAGGAGTACGCGCCGCCGGGAGCTGCCGTCCAGTAATCCGCGTCGAAGTGGTGCGCCGGCGCGCGCTGCCGCTGCCTCTTGTTGCACGGGGCCGGCACGTCGTCGTTGGCCTCGACCTGCTGCGACTGCTGTCGGTCGCCACCGTCCCCCACGGCCGCCGCCACCGCCGCCTTCGGCCTGAGGTGCAGCCTGCAGAGCACCCTGATGCCGTCCTTGCCGGTGGCGTCAGTCCGAACGGTGCCGAACTCCTCCATGAGCCACACGGTCTTGCCGCCGCCAGCGGGGCGGAACTCGAAAGACTGGCGGTACCCAACGCCACGGATAGGGATCCGCTTGCCGGACCCGTGCCACGTGCCGAGTTCCCCGTCGACGGTGCGGTTCATCCGCTGCTTATTGCTGCTGCCGTTGCCATTGCCGTTGCCGTTCCCGTCTTTCCAGCGCGCGACGGAGAGGAAGTACCAGTTGCCGTCGTCGTGTGAGATGTGCTGGAACCGCGACGCCAGCGTGCCGGGGTCCTCGCCGTACACGTCCGCCGCGGCCATGATGCCGTAGAACTCGCCCGGCGACTGGTGGCCTGGCTCCGTGCCCACCCAGGGCTCCAGGTAGCACTGGATCAACTCCCGTGGCGTCGGCTTGAAGCGGTACCCCGGCGGCACGTTCACGTTCGGCCACTGTCGTGGTGGCGACGGCGCGTGCTCCTCCATCTCCATCATCTCTTCCGCCGCCGCCGCTCCTGCTGCCGTCGTTCTTGGTGCGTGCGTGGGCGTCGTGGCCGGCCGTGTGGCGGTGCTGGTTTGCTGGAAAGGGAACTCGAAGACTTCGCGCGCCGGCGTTGGCTGAGATATATCCCGCGTGGCCGGGTCCGATACCGAGTTGGGTACGGGGCCGCGGGCCGCCGACCCGAGTCGGAGAAGAATAGCGGTTTGGTCTGGGCTGGGCTGGATTAATTGAACAATGGAAGTTGAAAAGGGCCGAGGCCCATTAGTATCTCCGTTCCTTGCCCAATTAGTCATCGTGGCCTCATGGGCTGGGTACAAAAAGACAGCCGAAGCAGAAGAATACGCAACCAAATTCTGAAATTCTTTACCTGTTTCTGTATCTGTGTCAGCTTGGGTTTTTGCTTCCGTCGTCGGCTTCGATTCGTGCGGCGGCGGCGAGGCGGCGTTGAGGGAAGCGGGGGAGACGAGGGATCAGCCTGCATCGATGGGGAAGCAGAAGGGCCGGGCGTCTAGCAGCGGCTTGGCGGCGTCGCTGGTGCCGCACGCCCAGGGCGCCGTCCCCACCGTCGGGTTCGGCGGCTACCATGGCGCCGTCCGTGTTGAGCCCGCTGCGCCCTCCGACCCAGACGCCCCGATTCGCTTTACCCCAGTATGCCCTCTCTCTCTATCTGACTGTGTGTCTGTCTGTCTCTCAGCTCACCACTAGTGGAGTAGTTTTTCATAGCTTTGTGGGAGGGATACTTCGGCCTCGAATTCGGCGCTTCCTATCTGCGCAGCCAGCATCTAGTTTTTATTAGTCCACTGTGATAGTAATTAGTCGAATTAGCTTTCAATTTTAGCATCGGTTGGGAGTTGGACCTGAATTTGTAGGTGTAATAACAGTATAGCACCATAACTTTCATTCTATTTTGTATCATAAGTTAACAACATGCACACACACTATACCTATTCTGTTTGCCTCAGTTTGTGGCTTCAGGCTCATTAACATTCTTGTACCTTATTCCTATGATTATATATGAAGGATGTGGATGGTGAAGTTCTTCAGAACCTAAAGAGGCTAGGAAGGAAAGATCCAACAACAAAGGTCAGATTGCTAGTCATATTCCTTCCGTAGGCCTTTGTTTTTTTTCCCCTCAGTATATTGTATGTCATATTCCTTTTGATAGGCTTTCTCCTTCAATATATTGTACAATAGCACTTGTGCTCTTGTGCTGAGAATATTTAGTTAAGATCCTTTGCCATGCCATTGTTTTCCGTCAATTGCTCAATTTTAATATAACAAGAATTTAGCCCTTCTTACACAAATTCATGCAATAAAAAGAGAGTAGCTGTGCTGTTAAGTCTGAGGCTCCATCATTATCTTTCAGAGGAGATGCTACAATTTCCAAAAAACTTATGTTTTCTCCTACCATTTTCTTCCTAGAATGTTATGCTACACACTTTCTGCATTGAATTTTTTTTTGAAAAAGCATCTATAACATTGCTGCTATACTGTACTACATGTTTTTTTTTTTAAGAAGACGCTTTATTATGCATTACCTTTCTCTTCTCTTTATTAAATGCAGCTCAAGGCCTTATCTGCTCTCTCTACACTCTTTGGACAAAAACCTGGTGAGGAAGTTGTGCAGATTGTTCCACAATGGGTATTTCTTTTCTCGATTCCTCTGTTGCATTAAAATCCTGATCTTATATTATCATGGTCCTTATCAGAGTAAAACTAGCAACTTTCTTAGGCCATACTTTGTACAATTATCATGTCTTTATGAGAATATGTCTAGTATCAAAGTATATATTCATTTTCTCAAATACACATATTTATATGGTATATATGGAAGGTTTTGTATCATAACCTAATACTCATGTGGAGCTCTTGTTTCCTACAATCTAATGGATAAGGAATTGTAGTCTCTTTTGTTGGTGTGACTGTGTGAGCATATTGTTTCCTTGTAATCCATGAATAGCCTTAGGTTTGTTGATGACTTGTTAAATGAGATCTGAATGCAAGACTAGCATTTAGACTTATTGCTGTATCTCATGTTAGTTCTATATTTTCTTGTGTTCCTAGTAAGGTTGAATACTTGTTAATGTGAAGAAAGGGAAAGGATAACATGGTTTGATACTATATTATCTCTTTCTGTTTAGGCATTTGAGTACAAGAGGCTTCTACTTGATTATAACAGAGAAGTTCGTCGTGCGACTCATGAGGCCATGTCTAGCCTCATCACAGCAGTCAAGTATGCCCATCTTCTTCCACTCAACTGAGGTCCTGTTGGTCTATGCTGTTTATTTCTGGTTCCTTGTTGGTTTTGGTCCAGTTAGAAAAGATCTTAGACCCCAACAGCACTCAGTAGATTTCCATTTATTTATACGTTATAAGTATTTTCTGGCAACTTTTAAATGGATGCCACTAAATCCATTGTTTCAGGAAAGGTATAGCACCACACCTTAAGTCCTTGATGGGCCCTTGGTGGTTTTCTCAGTTTGATCCTGCTCCTGAGGTTGCTCAGGCGGCTCGACGCTCGCTTCGAGGTGAGTTCTATTAATATTCCTTCGCCAATTAATGTTAATGGGTGCAAGTCACTTCAGCTGGACAGCTATCTAGATTTGCTGCAGCCATTTTACCTGGAATACTATATTAAAAGTACTAAACTTGTTTGGATAGACAGGGAGAATCCATCTCCATCCAAGTAAGCCCTTGTTTTGGAAAGGGGTTCTCAAAATTCAAAAAAACAGCAAAAAAACTAGACAATTAACTGCAATGAATGGGCCATTGATATAGTCATATAGAAGCATTAAATGTTCAGATCTAGTTAAGGCACACAGCTACTGTGATTTTTTGTGTGTACCCCTCTCATACGGCATTGTTTGTAAACGAAATAAAAAACACATTTTGATTCCTTGTTAGTTGGGTAGATACATCGCACGTTTTCGAGGTAAATATCCATGCATTTAGGGGCCTTCTGGAACTCAAGAATTGTATAGGAATTTCACAGGTTCATTTTCACATGAAAAACACAGGAAATAGGAAAAAAATCCCGCATTCCAAAGCTCAGGTTATTGTATTCAGTAATTAAGCAAGAATGTTGGATTGATCTTTTACATGTCTAAACTTCTCTTATCGTAAACCTCACTGCAATCGGCCAAACAGAATTGCTGGAACAGTATTGCATAGAACTGAGCTACCCATGGCACGTTGCCCTAGCTTATGCAAATGAACATAACCAACCTTCATTGAAAAGAGAAAAATGGTTTAACGAGTTCACTTAAAAACAAAAGTCCTAATAGATGTTTCCGTAAACTCATTCATTTTGATGGGTCAGTTTGAATCTCAATTATATAAGAACAGGGCCCATGGCAGCTATTTATCCTCATCTGCTAGCTTACATTTATTCCATTGAACCTTGTCCTGGCTGTGATTCTTTGTAGTTCTTCTTTCTTGTTTGAAACTGTTGAAAAGGAATATTTCTAACCAGGGTCTTCTATTCTTTGTTGTGAGTTATATTGGTTTGTTCACACATTTCACTTCTTTTTGTAGGCAGCATTCCCTCAGTCAGATAGAAGACTGGATGCATTAATGTTATGTGTGAAGGAAACATTTCTTTACCTAAATGAGAACTTGAAGCTAACACCACAAGCTTTGTCTGATAAGGCTACGCCAGTGGATGAACTGGAAGATATGCATCAGAGGGTATGCTTTCTGGTCTTCCATTTTACTAATTGTGGTGGTCTAATGATCAGCCAGCTTCCCTTTGCAAAATGTTATCTTTCCGTGTGCAACCTGTTTCCATATATTTTCAGCTAATACAAAAGGATTTATGCAATATTGTAAAAAGTGTGATTGATTAGTACCCTTTCTTTCCTTGTTACTCAACTGATGCTGTATTTCATCAATTATAATCAGTGCCTCAGTGCACCATTCTCCCTTTAGAAAGAAGGCGATTCTGTATCTTCAAATACTTGTTCTGTTTTCTGAGGAGTGTCCGTGTTATTTCGTTGCTCTAGGGGTTGTAGACATGGTCATTGATTCCTTGCATCTCGTACTTTCTGTTTGCAAGTTTATACCATGCTTCTAATACTTCCTGCCCATTTTCCTCTTCTCCTGTGCAGGTAATGTCATCATCACTGTTAGCTATGGCAACTCTTATAGAAATTTTACTAGGAGTGAAATTGCAAAGTTGTGATGGTGACAGTACCAATGCTGAAAACAAGAATCTATCAAAAGTTAGATCAACTATACTTTCATCTGCTGAAGCTGCATTTTGTATGCATAACTGTTTTCTTGACGTCCTCAAGTCAAAAAGTTCTGTTATACGGTCAGCTACATACTCATTGCTTACAAGTTACATCAAACATGTTCCTCATGTTTTTGACGAAGAAACCATGAAGAAACTCTCTCCAACTCTACTTGGTGCATTCCATGAGAAGGATGCATCATGTCACTCTTCTATGTGGGATACAATTCTTGTTTTCTCTAGAAAGTTTCCAGAGGCTTGGTCATATTGCAATGTTCACAAAGTTGTCCTCAGTCGGTTTTGGCATTTCCTACAAAATGGATGTTATGGGTCCAAACAAGTTTCATATCCTCTTCTAGTTCAGTTTTTGGATTCTATGCCACCAAAAGCAGTCATGGGACAACAAGTTGTTTTTGATTTTTGGCATAATCTTTGGGCCGGAAGGAACCAGAGGCAGTTATCAGCTGCTGATAGTTTGGCTTTCTTTGGTGCCTTTAAACAGAGCTTTTGTGGCTTCTAAAGAATGCATCAAGGTACCCTTTTATGAATTAGTTTGAATTGGAACTCTCTTTCAAGCTCTCAAGTTTCTGTGTCATTACCTGATTTTCTTTTTTGCAGATATTCTACTGGAGATTCTTCAGATGATATACCCATCAAGCTTATAACTGATGTACTTGCTAAAATAGTTTGGCGTGACTACCTTCTATTGTCTGGAGACACAACTAATGGCGGTGTTCTGTTATCTCATAAAACTTCAGGGTTATCTGCAAACGTGCACTACCCAACATACTATCTTCAGGATTTGAAGAAATGCATCATTGAAATACTGGATGTGATTGCAGATACAGAAAATGATTTACTTAATATTTCCTGTCAGTCGCTTTTAAGGGACTGTTTGGACATAATTCAACAAGGGGACAAACTTTCCAAGTTTCAGAATCATACAGAACAACTTGTGTCGTTCTTTCTATCTTTGGATCAAATTGTTGTATGCAGAGGTGAAATATGGCCACTGGAAATCTTAGCAAAACCACTGGTTGAGCAATCTTTGCCAGCTATCAAGTTCATGGTAAGATCAGACACTCAATTTTAGGATGAATATTACATAATATTAGTTCTACTTGTATATTCTCTCCGATAAGTAAATGTAAGTTGTTTTAGGATTATTGTTGGTGAAAACTTTTAAACTTTGACCATCAATAAATAAATTACATATATCGACATCGCAGGATAGTGCTACTAGAGTTCATCATAAAAAATACTTTCATAATATGAACACTCCTTTAACAGCAGATTATCATAAATGCAAGATTCATTACATTCATAGTATGTCCCCTCTTATTTGTATAGGGTAGTTATATGTTGTCATGGGACTTATATATTGTTATTTTATTCTTAAACATAAAATCCATGGCTACACTCCACTACAAATATAAAACACTAAGGTCCTTTTTTGGATAAGAGGATTGATCCAGTAAGGATAAAGAGGATTGATCCAGTAAATTACATTATATATTTTTAATTTGTACTGAATAGCCACCAACTGGGACCCCAATTCCCCTATCCAAGTAAGGCTCTAAAAGTTTCACACTGATGAATATCACGAGCATATAGAATGCATAGAGTTAGCATGCAGAATGGGTAGAGGAGTCAGGTGTGCAGCAACTGTTACATTTTCTTTTACAAATATATCAGTCATATGCAAATGATTTTTGTTGCATAATACATCTAGAAACATAAGTGCCACCTGAAGCCAGAAATTTTGCCGACACCAACTTGCTTGGGACTAGATATCTTCTGTTGCAATATAAACCCCGAAACATTAGTGCCTCATTTGGACCACCAACTTGTTAATTATATAAATCTTGTTGAATTAAAGATCCATTGGGTATAAGACCTGTTCTTCTTAGATGCTGGTAGAGCAAGCATTTGTTGAGATATTTTTTTAGCACCAAGCTTACTTTCCTTCAATCTTTATCATTCATCAACACAGACGGTTTGGATATTGAGACAAAACTATCTTGGTTTTGGATTTATGCTGCAAGATGTAGACATGCAACTTACTAAGCAGTTGAAGTTGATTCTGTAAAACATTTTGCTATTGGTGCAGGACACTCCTTGCCTTGTTAAGCTTCTTTCAACTTTGGTTGAAATATTTTGGGCCCACTCCCTTATTTTTGAAGAATTATAAGAATGATGAAAAGTTGGATATGAAGTCTTATCTGGAGTTTTTCAATGATGAATTGCTCCCTTGGTGTTTGGATGGAAAATATAGCACCTGTAACTCAAAGATTGATCTGTTACTTTCCTTATTTCAAGGCGAATCCTTCTTTGACCAATGGTGTTCCATCATCAAATATACTACAGCTGAACATAATCACTCCGTTGATGATAAGACCTCAAACATTATGGGGGCGATTTGAATTGCTTACTCTGTTACTTCAGAAAATCAGGGAAAGAATTGCTGGAGGAAAGCTAAGAAATTTACAGGAAAATGGTTATCTTCCAGAACATTGGCGTCATGATATATTAGATTCTACTGCATCTTCTGTCTTCTGTGATTTGCCTGCTTCAGATTGTCATGTTAATTTTATATGGTATGTGCTTCAACCCCTTGTATTTTCTTTTTAAATGTTTTGTTTCCAGGCATCAGTGTATTGGCTTTGCTTTTCTTTCAGTTGCTGGTGGATGTGGATGTGTTATACTTGTCTCCTTAACCACTCTTTTTTTTTTTTTTTGAAAACTTGTCTCCTTAACCACTGATACTAATTATAAGGGCAACACACTTGAAATATTAAAATTTTATTTAGTCGTTCATCTTAGGCCCTATTTGGACCCCATTCTCATAGTGATTCTCGATAGTGATGTAGAATTTGGATTCAAGATTAAAAAAAAAAATGAGGGGTGTTTGGATCTGGATTATTGTCTTTGCACAGTGAGAATCTCGACATAGTTGGGCTTGGGTAGATAGTTAATCCAAAAGTTTGGTTCTCTTTCTCATTCTCATTTATCTTAGGAGATCCAAACTGGACAGCGCTGCTGTAGTGGTGATTGTCATTTAACATTTCATGAATGATGTTTGAACTTCTATGTGTTAAATTTCAGTGCTGCACTTGGTGGCTCAGATCAAGAGGATCAAATCTGCTTTCTTTCTACTGAGACTGTCTGTAAAATTCTCGGATCCATTTTAAAGAATTTGGCATTGGTACTCATGGTGTCAACTTTTGAATGGGCAAGGTTAGCGCATTCTTTGTTGCCTGCTGAACCTGAGCATTTGAAGGTTCCGAAGAAAATTCCTCAATAATTAACTTTGAGATGGCTCAATCTGCCTTTAAAAGTTCTTCAGGGTAGCTTGTTTTCACTTCGAGACTTGAGAAAAATTCTGTATTTCCTTCTATTCTGGCAGCTCTGTTTGTCATTGAATGGGAATGTAGCATGTCTTTAGCTCTTGTTGAAGAAAATTATTTGGAAGGTCATATAGAAGATACAGAAGTTGGTGTTTCTATGTACAGCAGTTCAAAAGGTTGTTTGGATGAGAAAATGCATTTGAAGGCTAACCTTGCAGAAAGCATACATGCTTTTCGCCAAAGCTTAAGTCCATCCTTTTGGAATAATCTTCACTCATGCACAAATCTAATAGATTGGCAAATATTCTAGCTCAATGTGTCAGGTATGCTGTATTTCAGACAAGAGACTTGCATGTGGAAAGGACAGCAATCTTATGTTCCGAGTGGGTTGTGGACATGTTGAAGCTCATCTGTCTTGATCACAGAAACTTGCAAAGTTTTCTTGATCTTTTATTATCTGAGGGAGAATATTGGCGCTCTGGTTGATGCCATCTTTACAAAATGGGCATTCATCTGTGAAGGTCCAGCTGGATCCAGATATTACAGATGAAATTGTAAGAGATCTTTTCTCTGTCAGCCCTCCCCATAAGTTCATGCTTCAACTTAGCACAACAAATATTTGGTTAATACTTTTTTTGGAGACACTGGGACTTATCACATTTCTATGTGGTTCTTAGCTAAAGATGTTGTTTATCTGTTATATACCCAAAAAATACTTGATTTGTGCTGTTCTGTCAACTATCTGATGTTTTTGGGAGTTGTGAAATGACGCTTTATTTGCAAGAGTTGTTAGTCACTATAGTATATCTGGTGAACTAAATGAATAATTTCTTTGTTGCAGGAACTGAAACACGGCGATTTGTTGCCTTTGTTGATAGACTTATTCTCAAACTTGGCTTTAGTGAAGTGGTTTTAGGTCTTCCAGGAAATATACAGTCTGCCACATCACAATCAATTGATATCACTTCACCCATCTCTTCCTTGTCCAGAGCATGGGTGGCTGGTGAGGTCCTTTGCACTTGGACATGGAAAGGAGGTTGTGCACTGAAAACATTCTTACCATCGCTGGTTCAGTACATGACAGACGAATCATATCTTGAGATCAGCATTGTGCCCTTGTTGCTTGATACACTGTTAGCTGGCCCTTATGCATGAGAGCGGTCCATGGGTACTGTTTAATGCTTGGCATCTTTCTGACAATGAGATTGATAAAATCCAAGATCGTTTTCTTCGTGCTCTTGTGGCTTTGTTATTTACTATTAATACAAATGATTGTCTCTGGAGAGAATCTGACGCTTTTGTATTTTTTTGAGAAACTGTTGAGCAATCTTTTCATTGGCTCATCAGTTAATAGAAAATGCCTGAAGATTCTACCATATGTTATGACATCCATCATAAAACAGTTCTCAGCCTTGAACAGTGATTCTTCATATGCTGACTTGGTGGGGAAAAAAGCATACAGAGTTGGCTTGATGCAGCCATCTCTTGTCTGTCATCCAGCCCAAGGGAGATACCTGTACACGGTAGGTTGCATTAGAATTCTTATATTTGATAATACAGGCCCAATATTGCCTTTACAATCATGTAATAAGGTCTCTTACTTTGTCAGATATTGAGGACTGGATGCAAGTGGTGTTGTCTTGCTTTCCATTAAGGATAACTGGAGGAGCCCGGACATTGGTAGTTGTGGTTGAGCGAGAGATCAGTGATACAGAAAGATCACTAATGCTGACTTTGTTTCAGAAATACCAGATTTTCTATGGCAGTACAGCTTCATCATTGGCCACTAGTGAAGCTGCAGTATCAACGACAGTTGAATTACTGGGAGTGAAACTGACAGCTGTTGTGGTTGGGTATTGCTGGAGAAACCTTCAGGAGAATGATTGGCATTTTGTGTTCGGCATGGTATTCAAGTGTATTGAATCTTCTGTTTTGCTTGTGGAGGAAATGACTGATGGCATAAATGATGCCACAATAAACCAGGTATCAAGTGAAGATGCCTTGGACAAGCTTAAGTTAGTGGTTGGCACTACAGATAAGTTAACATTAAGCCTTGCAGAATCTGCTTTGGTTACAATGTGTCACCTCAACCACCTTTGTAATATCCAAGAAGCAGAAAATTCCCAGACTGTACAGCTTATTAGATCAGGGGACTATGCTGAGAGTAATGACAAGATGGTAGAGAGTATCCTCCGTTTGTTCTTGGCGTCTGGTGTTTCAGAGGCAATCGCAAAATCTTGCAGTGAAGAGGCTTCATATGTCATAGGTTCTAGTCGCCATGCTTACTTGCACTTTTGGGAACTTGTGGCATCATTCATAAAAATGCTCCACTGCAAATTAGAAAATCTGCACTGGAGTCCATGGAACTGTGGGGACTGACCAAGGGTTCTGTCAGTGGATTATATTCGATTCTTTTCTCCTCACAACCAATATCTCACTTACAGCTTGCAGCTTTCTCTCTACTTCTGTCTGAGCCCTTCCGTCAACTTTCACTGGTTAAAAATTGTTCAATGGGAGAAAATTGCTCTTCTGTTGAGGAATCTGGCATAATCCAAAGTGCTGAGTTGATGCCAGATTCAGAGAAGACAGTGCATCTAAGAGATGAACTTGCACCCTTAATCGAGTTCCCGACATCTGAACTTCTCAAAACTGATCTGACAGCACGAGAAAGGGTATACTGTATTTAGTGATTTTAAATTCAAAAGGCAGTTTTTCCTAGCTCGTGTGCTAATGTCTGTTGGTGTTTACTTTTAATAGGTTGATGTATTCATTGCCTGGGCATTGTTGCTGTCCCACCTGCAAATACTACCAGCATCTTCCAGTATCAGGGCAGATGTGCTTCAATATATACAAGAAAAAATCAGTCCGTGCATATTGGATTGCATTTTCCAGCATATCCCAGTAAAGGCTGCTGCACCGAAAGGGGAAGAAAAAGGATACTGAGCTAGTGCCTGAAACAGAAGCTGCTGCCAAAGCTTCAAGAATGCCATAGCTACTTGTGCTTTGCTTCCGTATGTGGAATCTCTTTGGCCCATTGGGACTTTGCAAATGGCCTCACTTGCAGGCTCATTGTACGGGATGATGATTAGGCTGCTGCCTTCTTTTGTGCGCACATGGTTTACTACCTTGAGAGATCGTTCATTGTCATACTCAATCGAGTCCTTCACCAAACAATGGTGCAGCCCTCCTCTTCTCCTAGACGAATTTTCTCAGGTAAGATGATCCTTCTTTTGGCAAGATATTGGCCCAGCATGTTCAAATTTGTTGCACAGCTCTGATCTCTTTCTAAGGTTTATTATTTGACCCTTAAACACTGTTATACAAATAACCAATTGTGCACAAGTATTTCTTTAGTTTTTAGTTTTATTTTTCTATATTTTGTGGACCACATGTGGTAGTGGCTGAGTAGCTTCATTCTGTACATCTCCTGAAATCACATAGATCCATCAGTCCTGTCATCCTCAGGAGCCTAATAATTGCCATTGCACAAAATCACATAGATCCATCAGTCCATGTCATCCTCAGGAGCCTTATAATTGCCATTGCACAAATTTTACCTTGTTGCAGGTTAAGGACTTCGTGTATCTGGCGATGAGAATTTCTCAGTTAGCGTTAACCGATCAGCTTTCGAAATTGTTGCTACATACAAAAAGGAGGAGACAGGAATTGACCTTGTCATACGCCTCCCGAATTGTTACCCCCCTGCCACGTCGATGTTGATTGCACAAAAAGTTTGGGTATCAGTGAAGTGAAATGCAGAAAATGGTTGCTTTCCCTCACATCATTTGTTCGCAACCAGGTAATTACTTAGAGCACAAATAATAGGGTAGTTACTGATGGCTTTGTAGCATTGATAATAAAATGAAGAATGTAGCTCTAATTAACTAAGCTAATCATTTTCCTCTGTAGAATGGCGCAATAGCAGAGGCGATTCGCACGTGGAAGAGCAATTTCGACAAGGAGTTTGAGGGCGTGGAGGAGTGCCCAATCTGTTACAGCATCCTCCACACCAGCAACCACAGCCTTCCTAAGCTGGCGTGCAAGACGTGCAAGCACAAGTTCCATGGCGCCTGCCTCTACAAGTGGTTCTCGACGTCCAACAAATCGACTTGCCCGCTGTGCCAGACTCCGTTCTAGTTCTAGCTCTAGAGAAATGCGTGTTTGTTGGCACCAACGTTCAATCCTATGTAAATGGCGTGTGTATGCAGTGTTTAGCTTTTACGAAGGCTTGGGCCTTTTCTCACTAAGACTCATCCGTTTTGGCTGTTAAATACTCTCGTGACAGGACGAGACCTGTATGGAAGAGTTGTTCACCTTATAGGAATCAAGTAGATTGATCATAAAAAAAACTGGGTATAAATTTTGGCGCAGCTCCCAACTTAGAGAGATTTGCAGCGCCCTAATGACTGTGACGTAGCAATGATTTGAGTTAGCAACTTACTATTTATTCCAATTTTCTGGAGCCGATGGCACAGCTCGAGGAATGAAATGAGTGGCAAGTCGCCATAAACCCCGCAACGAAGCATGGCGCCCCAATTTGATACTCCTTCCAATTCAAACTAACGTTTTGCCTTTTTTTTTTTTTTTAGCATTTTTTCCGACACGTAGCTTTTGCTATGCATGTAAATATCCACGATGTCTAAATATATAGTGGTAACTGTCTAAGATATAAGTAATTTGGAATGGAAGTGGTTCTTATTGAACAAACTGATAAGTTCACAACACAATGCAGCAATTTCTGAGTCACCCATAGTCCCATACCTCCCTTCAGGCACCATCCATAAAGCATACTTGTTCAACCAAAAAGGAAACTGGTACCTTCTCCATTTCAGAGTAACTTTATGACTCACAGCAAGTTAAATCCAGAACTGAAACTTTAGTAAAAACAACTCTGCGAACATAACCATCTTTGTACAGCAGGCATAGTATTACATAGTACTTAAAAACGGCTTATAAAGCTTGTTTTGAGCTGTGGAGTGAACTTCCACTACGCGATGAGGAAAGGGAGCACGGTCAGCATGAACGCCTCATAGGTAAAAGTTGCCGACCCAGAGTACGCAGTGTCCTTCTCCTTGAACTTCTCAGTCAATCCCTGCAAAGTAACCCAAATAAATGACCACAGGTAAGATTCATCATAACCATATTTGCAAGATCAGATGCAAAGAGAGTTCTGAAATGTTTGGGTTTGCACACTACAGTGCAGGCATTAGTTACCTTAACAGTGAGGCAGCATCTGCAGAGGTAAAGAAAGAAAAAAAAACACAGTTAGTATTTGTGGTACATGACAAATTGAATGCAGATGGACATTAAATAAACAGTTTTAGACATCCCTATAGTCTTGATCAGAAGACATAGCTGAACCTAGCAGGACAGTTCATTAATGAATCAGTCTAGTTAAATCTTTAACTAGTTATAAGACAAGTTTACTACTCAGATATCAACCAGTTATGAACATCCATGACAACAACACTGTAAAATACAATAATTTCCTTACTGATAAGGTTCAGAAAAGATAACTAAGAAATGAGCAGCAGTTAGATTGAAGGAAGGTCCTTACTCAATGAAGTTATCATATTCAATTGCTTTGCTCTTGCCCCCAGTCTTGTCAAATTTAGACACAAGCAGATCGAAAGCACGGTTGGAGAGACAGAATATCCCAGACTGAGAAGAGCATCACGCAGTTCTGATGTGTCAATCCTACCACTTCGATCACGATCAAACCTCTCAAATATTGCCTGAAAAATATAGCAAAACATCAGTTCACTACAATAATTCAAGGGTTTAATTTTGCTTACATATAAGTAAAGGGGAAAAGGGAACATTAAGTTGTAGGTCATCTTACTCTCCAGTTCTGAAGACTGTAAAACACAGAAGTAAATTCCTTGGGTCCTGAAAGGGCAGAAACAAAAATTAGCATATGTTCATTAAGAAAACTAGACTTTACAAGAGATTGAAGGGAGATACTGAATCTGATACAGGTATACTTCATAATATTCAGAAAGAGGGAGAGAAAAAGACACATAAGTTAGCACTGATCTTTTAAGTTCACACGAATGAAGAAACACATATCTCATGGGCTTGAATAAAATGGTATATGAAAATCTTGCATAAATTGTTTAGACTATGAAGATCAAGTTAAGACTTTCAAGTTACACAGAATTGACTAAAAGGCATCATTACTATTACCCAACTATATAACATTGTTACATCAACAGTTTTGGAGAGCCTTATAAAATAAGGCCGGAGAATGACATAACCTTGTTGGAAATAATCTTGTCATAAGAAATGTGTAGATGCATCTACATGCATCTATGGCATGAGTTGTTCAAGTCAAAAGGAAATTGACTTTTCTTTTGTGCTAATGCTTAGCTAGCATTAGGTAATAAAGTTGGATTTGGCTATGTAGTGTCAATGAGTTGTTGCTAGCTAGTGATTAGCTAGAGATGAGTTGTGTACTCTTATGACGGTTTGCAAAGTCTATATAAGGACTTGCATACCTCCTTTAATAAGGTTAAGCTAGTTTGCCAAAAATGTAGAGCATGAGAGGTGATGTAGAATATGTAAGGGCTTGGTTGTGAAAACCAAGTTAGTAGTGTGTGTAGTAAGATATAGATGAGAGTAGTGCTTGGTTGTGAAGATCAAGCAAGGTGTGTAAATTTGTAGTGTGAAACTACTTGTGATCTATCAATAAGAAACAAAGTGAGTTTGTTTGGGGGCCAACAATTGGTATCGGAGCTCGTGGTTAGGAAGAGGTGTGCGAGCCGAAGACCATGTCGCCGGAGGAGCTCGTCGGGCAGGTCGCGTGTGTGGCAAAGGAGCGTTGTAGCAGCGTCAAAGCGGTCGAAGATGGTGTTGGGCGCCTACGGCTCATGGAGGAGCAAAGGCGGCGCTTTGGCATCAACATCCCAAAGAAGAAGTCCTCGGGCGGAGGTAATAAAAGCCCGTCGGCCGGCGGCAAGGAAGGCCACGACGACGACGATGACGGGAGCAAAGAGCCCCTACTCCAAGAATGGTGAGCCCAAGTTGAAGGGCAAGAAGGACGAGTATGGTGACAATTTAGTCCATGGATGGCGGTGTGAAACCGTGTCCATGGAGGTGGCGGTGTGAAGTCGTGTTTGAGGATATGGTGGTGTGACGCCACTAAGATTAGGAGGAAGAGCCGGTGTGAAGCTAGTAGTAACAGCAGTGTGACTCTGCTAGGCGGTATGAAGTCGCATTGGAGGTGGTGTGAAGCCATGTTAGTAAAGGGTGGTGTGATGCTACTAAAAGGCCATGGTGTGGAGCTACGGCAAGGCTATGATGGCATGAAGCTGCTAGGATGAGGTGTAGGCGATCTACATCAGAGAGTCAACATGACAAGATTAGGGGGGTGATTGTTGGAAATAATCTTGTCATAAGAAATGTGTAGATGCATCTACATGCATCTATGGCATGAGTTGTTCAAGTCAAAAGGAAATTGACTTGTTCTTTGTGCTAATGCTTAGCTAGCATTAGGTAGTAAAGTTGGATTTGGCTATGTAGTGTCAATGAGTTGTTGCTAGCTAGTGATTAGCTAGAGATGAGTTGTGTACTCTTATGACGGTTTGCAAAGTCTATATAAGGACTTGCATACCTCCTTTGTAAGGTTAAGCTAGTTTGCCAAAAATGTAGAGCATGAGAGGTGATGTAGAATATGTAAGGGTTTGGTTGTGAAAACCAAGTTAGTAGTGTGTGTAGTAAGATATAGATGAGAGTAGTGCTTGGTTGTGAAGATCAAGCAAGGTGTGTAAATTTGTAGTGTGAAATTACTTGTGATCTATCAATAAGAAACAAAGTGAGTTTGTTTGGGGGCCAACATAACCTACTAGCAGTATGTTCATTGTTCAAAGTTCAAACGCTACAAAGAAGTTCCATACAGGAATTTCATGCTACTTGCAGTAATGTTGAGCACATGATCGGTACTGGACAAATAACCCTATAATAAACCAAGTCATCTAGAGTCTAGTCCTCTACATGATCATCTTGGATTTGGCGCATAAAGAAATGGATCTATTTGACCGATTCAATATAGGCCACTCAATCAAAGTCTAAAATGCAAGTAAACTATCTGATTCTTTAAGAAAGAATCAAATTGCTAGTTTGGCACTACAGACCAAAGAACAGTAATTATAAATGCATCTAAGAGACGACTAGCACAATCCATCAGGCCACCTCCATTTCCCGAGCAAAAGGCTAGATAGTAACATGGCCTACTAGCAGTACTCAACCGTTGACACACTAGAAAGAAGTTCCATGGTCAGTACTGGAACTTAATAATCTTATATAACCATAAGTTGTCTACAGTCTACTCCTAACTCCTCTACATAATCAATTAATCATCTTGGATTCTGCGCTGCTGCACATAAAAGAAATGGGTCTACTTGATCAATCAATATTTACCGCTAAATTCTAAGTCCAACTCTATCCAACTTGCTAAAGAAAGTAAACAAAGGATCAAATTGGCACTACGGACTACTACAGAGCCGACAAATCTGTGTGTGTGTCTGTCACAGGCTGGTAGCAGTAGTACTATTGTAAACCCTCGTAGGAGCTGCAGTGGTAATGTCCATTAGGATGAGGAATCGGTAGGCTTGCCCTCCTCTCATTTCCCAAAGTCAAAACATCTTCCGCAGGCAGGTGCAAGCACTGAGTCAGAGTGCTCGGCAAACCCGAAGGATTACACGTGCACGACGCAGAGCCGCAGCGCTGACCACCGCAACCGTTGATGAGGACGACGATCGACGAGCAGGGCATCCGCCCACCCACCCCAACAAACTAACTAACTAACGCACTACTACGAATCCATCTGTGCCATGCCACGCACTAGAACAAGTATGACTAGCTAGAACGAAACGAACAAGTATGACTAGGTAGAACGAAACGAACACGGCAGGAGCAGAGAGGGTGGCTGAAGTCTGAGCTTCAGGCTGAGAGAGGGACCCTCACCGATCTTGCGGACGTTGGTGTTGGTGAAGAGGTACATGAGGAGGTGCACAGTCCTTAGGCTGAAGCTCTGATTATACCCCGACAAGGCGGACTGCAGCTCCTTATCATCAATCATGCCGCTCCCATCCCTGTCAGCAGCCTGGAAGCACGCGACGACGTTGGGGTCGGTCCCAGGCGGGAACTGCGATGGCACCAGCGACGCGAACGGGCTGCCGTACCCTGCTCCTCCTCCCCGTACGGCGTCGCAGCAGGTGGGGCGCCGTAGGGCGGTGCGCCGCCGCCGTACTGCTGCGGGGGTGGCGCGCCGTATCCGCCGCCGCTGCCGTAGGGCTGGGAGGCGGGTGGGGCACCGTATCCGCCGCCGCCGCTGCCGTAGGGCTGGGAGGCGGGTGGCGAGCCGTAGTAGGAGCCACCGGAGGAGGAGGTCTTGCCTTCCTTGGGAGGCTTGTTGGGCTTCTCGCCGTAGGCTGGTGGTGCGGAGGGGGCGCCGTATGGAGCCGGGGCGCCGCCGTAGCCTCCGCCGGGGGGCGTACGGGTACCCGGAGCCACCAGGTGGGTAGCCGGCCATGGGAGGAGGCTTGGGTGGGGGGTGGGGGCTCGAGGCGCGGCGCGGCGCGGAGAAGGGACGACGGCGAGATCGAAGGTGGTGGTGGTGGTGGTGGGGAGGGAGGTTGTGTTGGGAAATTGGAAGGGAATGGAATGGATTCTCCTTGGAGCAGTTGGAGGCTTTTATGGATGACGTGGCGAGCCGAAGCGAAACGGATTTGGGGAGCGTGTCAAACTGGCCCCCGGGTGGGTCCGCGTTGAGAAGACGCGTTGCGTTGCGAGGAAGCTGGCGGGGGGACCCGCCCGCCAGTGACTGCTTCGTGGCCAAGGAAAGAAGGGCGTGTCTTGGGCGCAGCGATGGCTTTGACGCGTTGACGCGTTTTGTTTGGTTTGGGCGCGTCGAGAGTACGGAGCAGTACTCCCTCCGTCTCAAAAATAAACGACGCTATGGGAAGCGTCTTGGGCCAATATTTACCAACTTTGGTAAGTTTGTAAAAATAATGTATAACATTTAAATCTTCAAATAAATTTGTTAAAAAACTAAACTTAAAAGATCTTTCCATGATACTAATTACTACTTAACATAAATATTTATATATTTTAATATATAATCACGCAGATTTTAAAACGTTGACTTCCGAGGCGGTACGCCTTTTATTTTGGGACGGAGGGAGTATGCTTTTTAGGTGGTGGGTGGGACGGGCCATGGCCCACCGGCTCAAGCCCCACACAAGAAACTCAAGCTGGGCCGTAGTACGTGACCGAGCCTAAAACGCCAAATCTTTTATTATATGGAAACAATGACCTCTTCAACAATTTATTCGGATAGCTTAGTCTAATTTTCTCCGTCATCAGTTGAAAAAAACACACACTATTTTACTGATGTTATCTAACTTTTGAAACCGTCTAGCTTGTCTTTTAAATGGTTTTGGAAACGAGTTCAATTGACCGTACGTAGACGTACACACAAATTAAAGGCCCCGTAGTAAAACATTTGTTCGTACATGAAGAGTAGCTCTTTTCGTTTTCACTTTTAAGATAAGATAAGCATCTTCCGTCACGGACAAGCTCGTATAGTCTTAAACACGTAGCAATGTACGGACATGTCCTCTAGTACGAATAAAGAAGTTATAAGTTTTTTTTTTTTTTTGTTGGACCTAGACTTTAGCGCATTGACATGTCCTCACGTGGGTGCATGCTTGTTTTCGTCAAAACAAGTGAAAATCCTACTCATGCTTGCATAGTTGCATAAATGGAATTGAAAAAGGATGGTAAATTTTTATTTCCAAACTTAACTACTGAAACAAAAAACAATAAACAACATAATTTTTTTTTGCAGTACATTGAGGGACACATGGAGAAAGAAAGACTAGTTGGAAAGAAAACCTACTCAATTTAAAGAGGATGGTAAATTTTAATTTTCAAATTATATTGAAACAAAAAAAAAGAATGAACACTAAATTGTGTTGCAGTATGCAAAAAAAAAAAAAAAAAGCGTAACACATATATGGCATATGTGTGAGTGACAACCGTTATCTGATTGGTTTGATGTTGCAAAGGGTGTTTACCGCACCTAGTCACCGGACGTCCACCATGGTGCTTGGATACTTTTGAACTGACCCATGTTGCTTCGGCTCTCCCGTACGGGACAACTGCCGATTTGCCACGTTGCAAAGTTCCCGTTGCAAAACATGTTGGCCGAAGCTGTGGAGGCTCCGGCCCATGCATGCGTGTGAAATAAACTCCTCCCAAGTTAAAGGCCCATCAGGCCATCACATGGAGTCAAGGCCCAACTAGCTTGATGGTCTAGCAGCCCACCAAGTCCGGGGACAGCGTGCGTCGTCACTCCGTCCCAGCCCCGGCCAACGGATCATGTGTACTTTTAAGGATTCAACAAAATCTTTTCCCAGTCCCAGCATACCATATTATATATTCACTGTGTAGACATGCGCATGTGGAGTCTAACAAAATTAAATTTTCTATTTTATGATTTTTCTGTGATTTACTATAATTTTTTAAAGATTCAGTCAAATAAATATAAAAAGAAAAAGACAAACCTTCGTAGCAAAAACTTTGTACTAAAGCATATCATATTGTATATTCAATGTGTAGGTCTAATCATTTGGAGTCCAACAAAATTGGATTTTTTATTTTATGATTTTTTAGAGTGATTTACTATGATTTTTAAAAGATTCAACCGAATTTTTATAAAAAGAAAAGGAAAAGTCACTGGCACTGTAGCAACCCGCTGACACTGTAGCAAAACCGCGGTTACTGTAGCAAATCCGCCTTCAAAACCGCTTCGAGGGAGGTAATTTGCATGGTTTGAAAAGTTGAGGGAGGTGATTTGTCCGGTTTTGGAGTTGAGGGAGGAAAAGTGAACTTTAAATAGCAGTTGGGGGAGGGAATCCGGACTTTTCCGTCCAACAACGCGTGGTGAAACTCAGCTCGTGCTCGCGCCGGCGCGGCGCTGGCCCAATTTCCGTGCACGTATGTACGCGTGGCGGACGGCCGGGGTCCCTTGGCATCGTCTCACGCATGTGCGATACAAAAACAACAAAGGTAAAATAAATAAATTGACTTTTTTTTTTTTATCAAACAAAGGTGGAATGACGTACGTACGTACACACAAAGGTAGTAAAACGTATACATGGAGATTAATAGCAGTTCATGTCTTGGGAGAAGATCAACTGTAGTAGCTAAATGGAGCGGCGACCAGGTGCCAAAGCTCGAATATATATGAGAGTCACGCACATGTCATTTTGAGCTCACGCCATCCGCAGGCGCTGTCCATCCTCATGACGCCTTTACAAAGGTAATGACACTAGTGTGCCACCGTCGTGATGCTTGTCCATCATCCGCCATCTGAGATTGCCGACACGGGTTTGGGGACGAATTCTGTCCCTTGGGCTATTCACATCGAAGTTGGCGCCCGCGACGTCCTCACCTTGCTGAAAAGCTTCGCCGTTGCATCCCGTTGTTCTCGCTGCTGCAGCTTGTCATCCACTACTTCGCGGGAGCTCACCGCCAGATTCTTTGGGGAAAGGCGGAAGCTTTGCGCCAATGTCGCTTAGGCCCCCTCTCATGCAAATGGTTGCTCGGCCAATGTCGATCGATTAGGGACCTCTCTCATGCAGATGGTTGCTGCTAAGAGCATGATCTCGGGGATGCTCGCCAAGTCGATGATTGCCGTTGCATATATAGGCCCCCTCTCATGCGGATGCTTTGCTTGCTAAGATCGCGTTGGCCCCATAGGCCCCTTCTACGAAGATGCTTTTGTTGTCGGGAGTGTGTCGATAGATTGACAATTCATATTGTGGTGAATTGAAACGGCTTCCAGAAGAACATTGAGGGACTTATGTAGTAAGAAAGACTATTACTAGGAAAGAAAATCTAACTCGTGCTTGTTTAGTTGCATAAGAGAAATATATATATAAAAAATAATAATACATACTTGATTTCCAAACTTCGATTAAAGCACTAAGAATTTTTTTTTTTTAAGGAAAATGGCAGGAGCTACGCCTTTTCGATTAAGAGAAATATAAGAGTATGTACAAGGAATGAGCTAAACTCTCGAAATCGGAAAAGGAAGAAACCCCTTCAGCT
Organism: Hyparrhenia diplandra; assembly: GCA_015847255.1. NCBI lineage: Eukaryota > Viridiplantae > Streptophyta > Magnoliopsida > Poales > Poaceae > Hyparrhenia > Hyparrhenia diplandra. Next base: position 8,709 of record JADLZK010002714.1, on the reverse strand, counting down.
GGAGGATACAAATAGAGAGAAAAAAACTGCTAAATAAAAGCGAAAGCCCTCTTCCTCTACGTTCTTTGAATGGCACCTTTTTTTTCAGTCTAACCACAGGAATTCATAGTCACAACATTAAATAAAAAATTGCCCTAATATGGGGCATTATGTGCGAGCTTGCCTTTGGGCAAGGTGGCAAGCCACTCTATACTTGGCAAGGTCCAAGCGTTGTCCAAGGCAAGGTCCAAGCGACAACCATATAGTCGACTTATATACATGATTTTGATATTGCAAAGGGTGCTTGCCGCACTCCGTCGCTGGACATCCACCAACATGTTTGGATGGCCTTTGAACTGTTGCATCTTCCTTCTGTTCCCCGGTACGGGACAATTGTGACGTTGCATTTTTTTTTTTTTTTTTGAGTTGCGCGACGTTGCAATTCTTAGCCATAGGGAAACCGTGGCCGGCTCCGGCTCCAACTTAAAGGCCCATCGCATTGAGTCACGGCCCAACAAGATCGATGGTTGGGCAGCCCATAGAGGCGGGCTGTGCCTTGACACGTTTTTTTTGAAAAAGTCCGATTACCTCCCCCAACTATCACGAAAGTTTATTTTTCCTCCCTCAATGTCAAAACCAGACAAATCAGCTCCCTCAACTTTTCAAACCATGCAAATTACCTCCCTCGAAATGTTTTGAGGGCGGTATTGCTACAAGAACAACAGTTTCCCTTTTTGTTTTTTAAAAAATTACGGTTGAATCTTTAAAAAATCATAATAAATCATAGAAAAATCATAAAATGAAAAATCCAATTTTGTTAGACTCCACATAATTATATCTACACACTGAATATATAAAAAGAAAAAAATACAAAACCTCCGTAGCAAAAATTATATTAAAGTATATCATATTATATAATCACCATGTAGATCTAATCACGTGGAGTCCAACAAAAATAGATTTTTCATTTTATGATTTTTCTGTGATTTACTATGATTTTTCAAAGATTCAACCGATTTTTTTTTAAAAAAAGAAATGACAAACGCCGTTATTCTTTGTAAGAATACCGCCCCTCAAAACCGCCGAGGGAGGTAATTTGCATGGTTTGAAAAGTTGAGGGAGGTGATTTGTCTGGTTTTTGATGTTGAGGAGGAAAAATGAACTTTCGTGATAGTTAGGGGAGGAAATATGGACTTTTTTTTTTTTTTTAGTGCATGTAATGCCTGTACGTATGTATGTTTAGGTGGGCCAAGGTCAGGCTATGGGTCCACCACTCTAATTTTGCCTGAAGATGGGCTGGCCCAACTTGGTGACTGAGCGGCCCAACGTGTGAAACGAGAGGTCGTGCAGTTGTGAGCGTACGCGTGCCGGCTGGCCGGGCCACCTTAGCATCTACGGCATGTGCGATGTGATAAAAAAAAAAAAAAAAAAAAAAATGCACCCTAGGTCCTCAAACTATTAAGCCTCCTCTCATCTACGTCCTCAAACTTTTAAATCAACTAACTAGGTCATCAAACTATTGGCAAACTCTCATCTGCGTCGCCTCAAACTTTTAAACCAACTATCTGCGTCCCTCATCGGCCCATGTGCATGGTGCGGTGCCACGTGGCGCCTACGGTTGGTCATGCACCCTAAAATGAAAGAGCATGCATGACCAATCGAGGTGACCACGTGGCCCGGCAAAGATGCCCGATAAGGGACCTAGATAATCGGTTTGAAAGTTTGAGGACGTAGATGAGGGGTAAATAGTTTGAGGACCTAGGTAGTTGGTTTGGAAGTTTGATGATGTAGATGGGAGGAGGTGAATAGTTTGAGGACTTAAATAGTTAGTTTGAAAGTTGAAGGATGTAAACGGAAGGAGGCGGATAGTTTGAGGACCCATGGTGCATTTTACTAAAAAAAAAAAAAAAAAAAGAAGTAAAATGACGTACTACGTACACACACAAAAGGTAGTGAACATTCGTATAGCGAGAAATCTTATTGTGAACTAGAAAATCCTACTTGTGTTTGCATTGCATGAACCTGTATGAACGAAATATGCATGGCAACATTTGATTTTTAAACTTTAGAAAATCAAGAATTTATATTGTGAAACCGCATCCAGAAATATACATCCAGGGGACATACTCCCTCCATAGTTAAAAAAGAAAGACGTTTAGTACAAATGACACCGGTCTCTAAAAGCGCAACTTTGACTTCTCTTTTCTATAAAAATATTTATTAAAAATTATATATGTATACTTTTATGAAAGTACTTTTCAAGACAAATCTATTGATATGATTTTCACATTTCTAAACTCAACGACTTAAAAGTTATTCATGATTTATGTTCCCAGTGTTTGACCCAAATCTTTTTCAAAAATCTTTGTTTTCAACTATGGAGGGAGTATGTAGTAAGGAAGGAAATTCTCGGCTGTACACTGTATCTGTACTTGTTGGTTTCCCTTACATACTATATGTACACCTTTAAAAAAAAAAAAAAAAAAAGTGGAAAAGAAAGTCCTACTCATGCATGTTGCATAAAAGAAATGTCAATAATATAATGTGCAAATTTAATTAAATCAAGACATATATATTCGATTTCCAAATTTAATTAAATGTGATTCATATAGTCACAACTCTCAATAAAAAAAATTGCCCTAGCACATATAGATTTATGTGCCAAATTTAATTAAATGTGATTCATATAGTCACAACTCTCAATAAAAAAATTGCCTAGCACATATAGATTTATGTGCCAAATTTAATTAAATCTGATTCATATAGTCACAACTCTCAATAACAAAAATGCCTAGCACATATATATGTGCGACCTTGCCCTAGGGGTGAGAAGAAGGTGGCAAGCCACTTTAGACTTCCTCTACTAGGCGGCAAGGGCCCAGGTGGCATTATTATCCATGTTATCAATGATGACGACACGATTTTGAAGGTTGCGTTGGGTGCTTGCCGCACTCACAGCCACCAGACGTCCACAGGCATGTTTGGATAGCCTTTCAACTGTTCCACCTTCCTTCTGTTCCGCCGTACGGTACAATTGCGCGACGTTGGCAAATCTTAACGGTAGGGAAACCATGATAGGCTCCGCTAGCACTTGAAGGCCGGCCCATCGCATTGAGTCACGGCCCAACTACTCGATGGTTGGGCAGCCCACCAGATCCGCCCAACGGCCACAGAGGTGGGCTGTGCCTTGACGTGTTTTTTTTTGTTTTGCATGCATGCAATGCCCTGTATGTATGTATGTTTTAGGTGGGCCAAGGGGTGTCCCCGCTCTAATCTTGCATGAAGATGGGCTGGCCCAACTTGGTTACTGAGCGGCTCAACGCGTGAATGAAGATGGGCTGGCCCAACTTGTTGACTGAGCTGCTCAACGTGTGAAACTCTGGTCGTGCACGTACGCGTGCCGGCCGCCCGGGTCACCTTGGCATCTCCCGCATCCGCATGTGTGATGTGATAAAAAACAAAGGTTAAAATGACGTTTTACTCAAAGAAAAAAAAAGTAAAATGACGTACTACGTACACACATAAAGGTAGTGAACATTCGTATATCGAAAAATCATATTGTCAAATAGAAAATCCTACTTGTGCTTGCATAGTTACATGAGCGATAAATCATATTGTCAAATGTCATCCTAGAAGTAGAAGGGCATTGGGGGATAGATCAGAAAATTCTACTCGTACTTGTATAGTCGCATGAACTTGTATGAACCAAGTATAAAAAAGATGCGTGGCAACATTTGACTTTTAATTTTAAGTAAATCAAGAATTCATATTGTGAAACGACATCCATAAATATACATCCATGGACATGCTCTCTCCATCCCAAAATAAACATAATTTTTTAACTTGTAGAAACTGTGTTTGACCTCATGTCTTATTCAAAAAAAAATATTAATAGTTTTTTATAGATCCATCCTTTAATGTTGTTGCGTGGCTGGTAATGATTCACCTAGGTAGAAGTATTCTAAACTTACAAAGAACACTTCAGAACTTATAATAAGAAAAGGGATAAATACATAATTTTACATCTCCACTAATTTTGCCTTGAAAAAGTTTAGATTTTCATGCTTTGTGAGATGGAGGGAGTATCACTTTTGTTTTGACTAATTACATAACTAAAAGATATTGTAATAACATTTTATTTATTTTTGTAATTTACATAAAAATTTAAATTAGACGAAATGGTCAAACGCAGTTTCTAAAAAACCAAAAGTTGCGTTGGGGACGGAAGGAGTATGTAGTAATAAGAAAGACTAGTGGAAAAGAAAATCCTACTCATGCCTGTTGCATGAAAAAAAATTTTTAAAATATAATAAATACTTAAATATTAAAGCAAAAATGCCCTAGCACATAACATTATGTGCGACCTTGTCCGTAGGGGCTAGGATGAAGGTGGCAAGCCACTTTAAACTTCTTCAACTAGGCGGCAAGGGTCCAGGTGACAACCGTGTGATCTCGATTGACTACAGAGGTTTTGATGGTTGCAAAGGGTGCTTGCCGCACCCAATCACCAGACGTGAACCAGCATGTTTCGATAGCCTTTGAATTGCTGCATCTTTCTCCGGTTCCGCCGTACGGGACAATTTTATCGCGACGTTGGAAATATTAACCGTAGGGAAAGGAAAACCGTGGCAGGCTCCGGCTCCGCTCGGACATAAAGGCCGGCCCATGACATTGAGTCACGGCCCAACTAGTTGATGGAAGGGCAGCCCACCAGCCAGCGGCCACACATCCGAGTCCGTCACGCACGTACCTCCTGCTCCCCAGGCGGCGGCGCCGCCGTACCGGGATGGGCGCCATGGGCATCGTCGTCAGAGCGTGCGCGCCACCTCCCTCGGCGGCGGCACCCTCTGGCTCCAGGGACGCTCAGCGGAGGAGCATGCAGGGCTTCGTGGACCGCCCTCGTGTTCGTGTTCGGCGGCGCACCGGCCGCGCGTCGGGGATGGATCCACGGCCATCGCGCTCTCCAGCCTGGCTTCCCTGACCTCGGCATCGATCCTCGTCGGAGGCAGGAACTGGCCGGTCCAACACGAGTGTAGTCTTTTCTGTTCAGGCTGAATTGAATCGATGCCCCTTTTCTATGCAGGTGGTCAGTTTTGGATGTCGATATATGCTGCAATCTATGCATGAGTAAGAAAATGACAAATATATGTGTGCAAAAATTGAATGTGACAGTAGCCCAAAATACCAACACAAACGAGATAGCACTCTTGCGTTATTTGGATGATTTTTTAGAATATATGTTTTCATAATTTTTTAAAAGTTCAATCGATCTCGCTAAAGTATCATGAAAGTCCAATTTACCATTCTCCCTGAAATGACGTTTTTCCTCTCAAAGGAAAAACAAAGGTGGAATGGCATACGTACACACAACATAAAGGTAGTAAAGCATTGGTACATGGAGATGAGAGTAGTTAATGTCTTGGGGGTTCCTGCAACACTAAAGATCAATATTTAAAGACGCTTAGTCTTTATCCTTCAGAAGCCATGCATGCACGACGTCAATAATTGATGTCCATGCCATGAAGCCTCGCCGAAGATATCCATAAAGACCGTCACCAATTATTGAAGACAAAAGCGCCCTTTGTCTTCAATAATTGGTGACGATTTTGTCTTCAATAATTGGTGACGGTCTTTATGGATATCTTCAGGCGAGGCTCGTGACATGGACATCAATTATTGACGTCATGCATGCATGGCTTCGAAGGATAAAGACTAAGCGTCTTTAAATATTGATATTTAGTGTTGCGAGGATAGCGACACTCTTCATGGCTTCACTAAAATATTTCCTGGCATGCATCGCCCTTGAATTCACAATGAAGTCTGATGAGTATTCGGATGTTGACGAACGATAGCCGATGTTTATCTTATTCATTCGTATAAATTATCTTTAATCATATTTTTGAAAATTATTCACCGGTATTAGGTATGGCCTTCCACGCCCGATTGATTGATGTTTAAAATGGAGCGGCAACAACCAGGTGTCAAAGCTCGAATATGAGAGTCGAAATGAGGTAACAACCTTGGATCTGGACTTGACAGTCTAGACTCTAGAGGGCGAGGTGTAGGCTACGACGGCGTCCGCCTTTAAGTTGTAATTGTTTTCTTTGTAATCACAACCACAAGTGCGAAGTTGTTGTCCGTGGGCTTTGGTAACCGCGGCTTGCTGTCCCCTCGTTCCTCAGTATTTAAAAATTTCTTTCTACTTAACGAAAAACACACTTAGGGCGTGATAAAAAACTATTAATTCATGTTATTTTTGATCTGTCCATTTGTTTTATTAGCTCTGCAACACGCCAACACAAGTTTTCACATTGACCGATTGATTGATACCTAAGTATCACGTGAACTAAGGTCATCGTGTGCCTATCTAAAAAACTCCAATAAAGCCTACCTTCCACTAAGAATCTATTTAGGAATTACCGAGTGCCCCGATTGGGTGATGTGAGGAGTAACTGAAATTTCAACGCCAGGAACGCGAGCAGTCGTCGGCAGGAAAAGAGTCGTAGCTACGAATCCATCTGTTCGCATTCCGCACCATCGAGGCCACCCGCCCTTTAAATACGCCTCCAGCCCGGCTCTCCGGTCACATCAGGTGCGGCCACGGACTCGCCCCTCCCCGCGCCGGTACTAAGGTACTTCGTCGCGCGGCCCCGACCTCGCCTCCGTCTTCATCGCGCGGTCGCGAGGCCCAATCCGTCGTTGCGCGGCCCGACCCCCGCCTGTGATCGCGGTGACCCGGTCTTCGTCGCGCGGTCCAGAACGCCTCCGTCTTCATCGCGAGGCCAGATCGCGTCGTCGCGCGGGCATCATCTTCCGGGGACGATGCCCACGGCAAGGCCTCGGCCGAGGCGGCTGCTGCTGCGATAGAGACGAGAAGGTCCTTGGTACAGGCGCGGATGTGTAGATCGAAGGGCACGCCACCGTACCGATCCTCCGCCATCCCCATCCCCATCGAGCTCCGCCGGCGGATGACGTCCCCGGCGAGCACCTTCTGCTACATCGACCGGGAGCGTCATAAAGCGCGGCGCGCTGCAGGACATGCTCGGCCCCACCGTGCCGGACTGGCCGCTCGAGGATGCGCAGTGCCTTGCCGAGAGATGGCGCTCAGCTGCTGCGAGCTGCAGCGCGGGGCCGGACTGGCCGCTCGAGGATGCGCAGTGCCTTGCCGAGAGATGGCGCTCAGCTGCTGCGAGCTGCAGCGCAATGAACGGCCAGACCTCAGCGCCGTCGTGCTCCCGGTGCTCAACCGTCTGTGATGCGCTCGGCGAGGACAACATGCAGTACAGCGGCACCTTCAGGGGCAGCGGTGGCGGCATGAGCATGGCCGACGCTGAAGTCTGAACATGTATGTTGTGATGATTCGTCGAAACCGGTGAGTCCAGCACAGCGCCATATGATCAAGGGTCACGAAACTTTTCTATGCTTTGCTGGCTCCGAGGATCACAGAGATTAGTACGTAGTACTAGCTACTAGCTACGGACAAGATCTGGAGACTGAAAGAAGAGTTTTCTGGTCGCTCGATTGTCATGATCAGGCACTGCTCATTGTTCCCTAAAAAAAAAAAAAAAAAAAAAGGCACTGCTCATTGTCGTCCGATCCATTACCTGACGGCAGCCTGATGGATAGACAAAGCTAGACTCAAGAGCATGACACCATTTTTTCTAAAAAAAGAGCATGACACCATTTGAGAAGCACTGTCGAAAAGATGACAACGAAGGATAAGGAATAGTTCATTTTTTTCATACAAGAAGAAACTTCTGTCACTGCAAGGAAGGAGTGGGGGTGCGGTGACGTTTGGAGGATTGCTGCCGCTGAAGCCGGCCTGGTACGTGAAGCATCGCTCTGCCGGCGCTGGAGCGTGGGACGTGAATTTGGTTTGCCTTTTCTTCACAAGTGGGTCCCGTAAGGTGTAGTTTTTTTACATTTTTAATTGTAAAATTGCAGTCTTTGTAGTATTGTATTTAAGTTCTGCGTTCTTGCATGCCACTACTGAAGTTTAAAGGCTGCACACCCGGACTCCGCTACTGCATTCCTATCTCTACCCGAACAGGCAAACCATATTCAGTTCAGCCGGGATATCGAGTTTCCAACGCAATTGGTCAGGTGATGAAGGTCGGCAGCTCATCGAAAAGCTTTATTGCATTCCCCAATGACAACTGATGTCCATGGAGTTCTTTGACATAAGGTGGATGCTTTTATACTAGATAGGCCCTGTATTATCTAATCTTTCAAAAGAAGTTTGTAGCAGATTCTATAAATATTTTCTTCCTTTTGCTCCAGTAGCTAATGCTGATATAAGGCAACGACATAAACGAGGTAATGTTTACTTTCATACAGTTTTATATCATATTATTACTTTTTAACAAAGTCAAGATAAGTTTGTATCCTTAGAAGTGTTACTCTTTTTTTGGCATATTCACACATTATTATATATTGGTTAAAAATAAAACATAGTATAGAAGCAAAATCACATTATTTACTAACATGTATTTAGTTGAATGATAAAAATCATCCCCTAACATGTATTGCATTGCAAACACAATAGATATATATCTTCTAATTCTTATTAGTTAACATTCTAAACCATTTATATTTCTCCTCGATACCGCAGCTTAACGCGCAGGAATCTAACTATATTCCTTATATATTTACTTGCATAATTTACACTCGACAACTAGATTAATACTTACAACAGTCATCATCAATTATATAAGTTCAATTATTCTAGAA
>JADLZK010002713.1:0-104045 GCA_015847255.1 Hyparrhenia diplandra | reverse complement strand
TTAAACTCAAATCTCAGAAATATGCAAAGACCACGGTGTCTCATGGATTTGAGTCGTCATGTCGAGGTGGTCGATAGACTTGCCTGTTCTTTAATGTGGCTTTGAGCGTCGTGCTCGCCCTATGTCACATTTATCGTGCCTCACGCCTTTGGTACACTCTTTCGGGCGTTTTTGTCGGACCCGCCTTGTAGTCATATCAATTCCTCTATGTCTCGGCATACTATTTATGTTGGCCTTTACATAAACAATCGATGTGTTCTTATCGCTGGTTCTCACATCGGGTTCTCTCGGTGGACTCTACCATGCCCACGCCCTTTTTGCCTATAAATAGGGGCACCTATCCCTTACCAATCTCACTCGAGTGCCTTTCCCCTTGCCTAGCCCTTGCTTTAGTCAAGCTTCCCTCTCCTTTCGCCTCTGCAACCACCACCCACCAAAGATGGCGGAAGACTTGGCTAGCGACTCTTACTGAACATCGAGGGTTTTCCCAAGGTTACGTACACCACCCCGCAAGAGCTTGGAGTGAAGGACCGCCCGGTGTACCAAGGTCGTGAGTATGAGGAGCTTGGCACCGGCGATGTGGTCACCGTCTACATGGGAAGAGTGAGAAGTTCCCCAAAGCCCTTTGAAGCCCGAGCGTGGCTGGCCAGGTTTTAACTTCATCGACACCTATCAAGTTGTGGCTCGCGAGGCCTGCTGACACCTTTGCCAAGTCTATGAAGAGCCCATTGCCCATTCTCCCATGCGGTTCTTCCCTCCCTCGGGACAAGAATCTACTGGTTTGGGAAGCTCGTCCGGCGGCCTTGCAACTTCAAGGTGGTCCGGTTGTGGTGCACGACTACATACTTGCTCGCTCTGGATGAGCAGTATGACCGGCAGGCCCTCGAGCTAAACAAGTGTCTTCGTCGAGCCCAGGAGGCCGAGATCTTCTCCAGGATGCTAGAGGTGCAGCTTCTTTGAAGCGCATGCCGATACAGGTGGCCTTGAGAAAGGCGTGCGGCGTTGCTCTTTGCGGAGGACCTCTGAAGGCTAAAGACCAGCATGTCGGGAGTTGAAGGATGCCTATCTTGTCACCGAGGGGACAAGCGTGGGGCACTCGTCATGGAAGGGTTGGGCGCCCAATCTTGGAGGAGTCCTATCCACACAAGCTGGAAGGAAGAGGGTTAGTTCCACGATGCCACCCGGCATCGCCACCACCCGAGATATCGGAAGAAGAGCCCGTGTTGCCCCTCACTCAACCACCAAAGAAGAGGGCGGACGCTTGGGATGGAGCCCGAGAAGGAAGTTGGTGGTTCCGCCAGCATTAGTTGTCTCGTGGAGGTGTATCTTTAGCTAGTAGTGCTTTCCTTCGTTGTGTTCTAGTGTTGTAACTTGTCCTTGTATCCCGTTCGTAGCCGATGGGTGCCTTGCCATGGAGGCGGTCTTTGTGAGGAGAAGTGTGAGAGCATGTGCTTGAGTGTTGTTTCCTATAAGTGGAGGTTTGGAAGTTGTTTTGCATAATCCATCGTGTTTGCACGATAGAGAATACTTTGTGTTGACTTGTTGTGGATGTCCCGATAGAACATTTGAATCATTTTTAAATTAAATCCATTCTTTGGATTTGAATTCCTTGTTCCTTGCTATAAAAAGGCGTCCTTGTTGCTGAATCTTCCCTTGCAATCCTCTTCTACTTACTGTGGTCTCGACCCCCATTGCTTTTACTATGTGTAAATTGATAATAGTCGCCGGTTAATAGCTTATGGTGCCTTGACGAAACCGAGGGCCCCCCGGAGAACAAATTTGCCACAGATGACGCCCGGCACGCCTTGGTATCGTAGGCTGTTGGTCGGTTGTCTTTACCAAGTTACACCACCATATTACTCTTATAATAAAATATTCTCCTTGGTAAAATATTCTAGTGTTCAAGCGGAAATCCACAATGAGTTGATGGGTAGTGCTCTTTCAAGTGACCAAGATAATATAGTTCTTTGGAAAAGAGAGGAGCATGATGCGAAAAAAAAAAAACCTTGATGGACGGAGTAATTGCGCGCTGTTTTGGGCTGGCGTTCGCATGTCTGGCCCGGGCGCGTCACCGATACCCGGCCCGACGTCAACGGTGTCGGGGGCCCCTAGTGTTCTCGCTTCGTGTAGCTACGATGTTGTGCCGCACTGCCGTCTCGCGCGATGCGCCCCTCCTTTTTCCCCCAAGACGTGTCGGCTCGACACTACGCGCTCGTCCGGACCCCCCCCCTCTTCTTGTCTTTTGGCCTGACCCTCAAGCACGCCTCCTTGCCGGGCGAATCCACTCCTCTCATCCTCCCTCTCCCCACTTTGGTTCGATGCAGCGACGTGCCATGGCCAATCTTGTCCGGCACCCGCCGGCGTGCTCCCTCCACGCGCCTACTTCCCCGACGTGTTGTGCCCCCACCTGCGCCCACCTAGCTATAAAATCCCCCCCATGCCCCTTTTCCTTTCCCATCTCCGGATCGGAGTAGAGCTCTGAGTTGTTTCTCTCCACCGGTTCGTCAAGGAGAAGATTGGGAAGCCACCAAGTCGGAAGGAAGGAGCAGATGGACATAGAGCTACCAGATATGGCGTTCGTTGAAGTATTTGTTCTCGGGATGCTTTTCATCTTAGCGCTTGCAATGATCGAAGTTTCGCACTCATGTTTACGGATCTGCTGGTCTTTTGCCATGTTACGGATAATCATTATCCTGTTGTTCCTTCATTGCCCTCGCTTATCGAGGCCGTTAGATTAGGTGCTTAGTTGTTCGTCCCCCCGCTCTTAGCCGTGTGTTGTTCTAATCCGAAGCGGTTTAGTATGGTACTCGTGTAATCTCTTTGTATGTACTTTCATGTTTGTGTAATTTAGTTGTTTTCCTTCCCTCTTGATTCTCGCTCCGAACCTCGGGATGAGATTCTTTTAAGGGTTGATTGTTATCTTTTTCCTTGGTCAAGTATCGCACCATTGAATGATTAAGTAATGCACGGGAATGTTTACTATACACAAATTTTTTGATGTAGATCTTGGGATACGATCGTCCACCTTATATAATAGAATCCATGGCTCGCCTCACCAAATAAACAATGGGGACGGATGTATAAAACTGTGTGGGAGGCTAAATGTATAGGAACGCAATTAATTATTAGTGATGTAAAGGCCATGAAATACAGTGTACAACCCAAACGAACTACCTGCATTACTTTTGTAGAACAAAGAATATTCGTCAAGGCTTGATGCAGCGCAATGACGAAAGCATCCCTTGTCTTTGTAATTTCCTATACATCGTTAGATTGAACAAGTTAAACCAAAATAAGAGTTGTAGATTTAGAAGAGTTAATGCTTCCACGTATTTCTTTCTAAACATCGTTAGATTGAACAAGTAGTTTAACTTGTATTATTTCTACTTTACAAATAAAAAGGGAAATGAAATGTTTATTTATATTAATTCATCTAAGAAACCCTAGATTGTATAACCGGTTCCTCTCACTCATTTCTCTCTCTCCCTCCCTCGGTATTACAACTCTCTCTCTTTCTTTCTCTCTCGCAAGCTTGCGCCAGATCCGGCCCCCCGATCCACGGCGCCTGGCGCCTCAGGCCAAGGCCTTGCACATCCAGCAGCGGCGCGGGGGGCCTGAACCTCGGAAGAACATGGGGCGCGGTACCTCCGGCGGCGGCAAGCGCGGGGGGCGCTCCGACGGGCGGCGGGGTCCTAGAGCCCTCTCACGCGAGCACGCGCGGCGGCCACCCGATCACCGTCGGGCTGCGGCCGCGGCAGAGATCCCAGCTGTGGTCCTTCGTAGTACACAACCCTTCAGTGCTATTATTCAAGCCCAAATGTTTGTTTCTCTCGTGTTATGCGGATAGTCAATTAGCCATGGTTTTCTTCTTTTGCTTGGAACTTGTGTTGTGGTAGTAGCACTGTTCAACATGTTATTTTTGTGGGGGCCGGAGGGGGGGGGGGTGATTTAAGTGAACATGTGAATCTAAATCTGCTCACCCCAGGAAGCGGCAGACCATCGACAATCATCAGTTCAGTTCCGCCATGCCTCAAGCGTAAAACCAAAAGGCATGCTTTTTCCCCCTCTTTCCCACCAGATTCTAAGTGTCAAAGGTTCAGTTTTTCTCTGTGCAATCTACAATGGCCTATTAGTAAATTCGTGATACGGCCGAGATCCGTGATTTGTGCCCGCATATATGAAACTATATCGCTAAGTTACCCGCTTGTCGGGCACCTTATGTAGTAATTCTTATTGTTATTTTCCCCTCAATCCATGAAGCGTGTGTTAAAAAGGTTGGCATTTTGTATATGGCACTAGCAGCTCAGTGTGTGATGACCCCTATGGTCTCTGCTTTCATGCCCATATTTTTTGGTCAATTACCTATGGTTAGTTGTAGTTCCATGTTTCAGCGTTAGTATATCAACGTTGCGGTGGTTGCGGCCCTAGGCTGCTGTTTATTCAAATTTGACAAACATGAGCTTTAAGTGTTGTGTTTAATTAAAGTTGCCCTGTCTAGTTCTGAGTTGTAGCTACTGTTTCTTTATCACGAACGGCTTGTCCTGCATATGAGAAAATAAGTTTATGGTTTATTTATTTATTTAGGCAATTTCTGTAATATATATTCACCGTCAAATATAATTTATTACCCCCACTGTATTAAGACTACTTAATATGTGTAATTAGTATTCCTCCAACTAACATTGAAGATGCTTCCTTAATGTTTACATAAATATTGCCAAAAAGATAAGCTTAAACTAAACTGAAAAATGAGGAAGGTGTCATTGCTTAGTATGTCTACATATGACCAAGACTGAATGTAATTGTGTATTACTATGCGAGATGGATAATGGGACCAATTCCTTCTAATTGATAATGTTAGATTCATTAGTTGTTGACTATCTTTGGTACATATCCGAGTATCCACAACATATTTCACTTGTTTACATGTTATGCTCTTGAATAAAATTGCAAATATTGAGATTTTTGATTCATGGATGGATTTTGATTCCTAAACAATCTTGTTGAACCCTAGTGCAAACAAGTCAAAATAAGAATACAATGAGATCTAATTTGCATACACATTATTTAACATCCAATTGAAATAACGTAAACGAAGCATAGTGACCTTACCGAGCATGGATCTATTTTAACATGTTTTTTTGACCAAAAAAAGACTGGGGGGATCTATTTTAATACGTTCTTGATTGCATGTCGGCTTTTGGTTTTGAGGGTCTAAGTGTGCTCTTGACTCGTGTTATGTTTATGTTTTGGTTTCGGGGGTCTCTTTGCCGGTGCTAGTTAGCAACAAGTTTGTGCATGATTACGCCACTCAAAATCGGCTTAGGTGGTAGACTTATCTCTGCTGGATACCGTCAGATACATCTAGCTGCCCTCCATATTTCTTTCTTCACGTTTTCTTCCATCTACGTGGCAAGTGTTTCATTTATGTGCTACACTACTATGATTTAGTATGAAATACACGAGATCACAAAAAGGGGGCCACATATATTCATCACATGGTGGTGACCGGGGACACTCGTGAGTACAAAGGCGAGGACACGCGAGAAGCAAAGGTACACACAAAACGTGCGTAATAACGTGCACGATAACATAGCATAGGAGCCTAAGATTGGTGAATAAGCGGGCCGGAGACCATGATTGTAGCTGGACGCAGGGGACCCATATAGGGCTTCTAGTTACACGTCTTGGCGCCGTCTTTGGTGTTTTATTTGCCGGATGGTTCTTCTTGTCGTGGCATAGGATACAACGGCCTCTAGGAGACTGCCAGGATAGCATAGGCCTCCAGATTTATGAGCTCTGCCCTTCTTGGAGGACCTTGTTCATCGGGTCCTATGGAAGCGCATAAATATAGGTTAGTGATCCATTCGGAACATCGCAAAACAGTGGGTGGAACCCAACACAAAGCATGCATACCTTTAAAGACTCCCACTAGGGATGTACGTAGGGATGTTGTCCATCACAAGGCTGAATAATTGTTGGACAAGCTGTACAAACCGTGGGTCTACTCCAGTAACTGGAGGTACCTCTGTTCCAACGGCCATAAGAGGAGTAGCTAACAAAAGGATATCACCATACCCTGAACAGATGGAGCCAAGGCGGTCCAAAAGTTTTTTATGAGACTTCAATAGCCCCTCCGCCTCTACACGTAGCTCATCACACCTGCTCTGAACAAGTTGGGAGAAAGCATGCAAGCGGTCCACTTCCTTATAGAGTCCCTTGAAGGCAGGATAGGTTAGATCATTGATGTTAACATTCATCCTTGAAACAAAATACCATATTGCTCGCTCGAAACACTTTCTTGTGCATCATATTCTGTCCTAAAAAGGGGCGGTGAAAGTCTGAACCTCCGGCATGCTCTTCTTCCTTACTTGCTTGGGACGAATCTCAATCTTTGAGCCCAGGCTATCATGCTCGGCCTACCCACCTTCATTGCTCCCTCGGTGCGAATAGCTGCGCCTATCTCAGGAAGGATCTGATTTAGCATGCCTCTGCGTGATATGGTAATCTCAGTTGGAACCTACAGTCATGATGCGTTTCGTGTTAGGGGCGGTGGTAATTGATAGCCAAATAATGCCATGCCTCATCCAAATAAAACTAATTAAATGAAATAATACCTTTGGCGGTAACAACTGGGGCATGGGGACACGAAGGCGGGAATCATCTGTTGGAAGCCGCGCAATGGGGACAGGGGCATACGCATTGGGATCAGATGTATGTGGCATGAGGGGCAGACTGCCATCGAAACCGTCAGGTTGAAGTGGTGGCCCTGGTTCCTCCGGGGCGCTCTTACCCTTGTCCATGTTGCTATTCACGACACTCTTCTTACCCTTGCCCATGCTGCCGTTGACTCCATCATTTTCCATGTTTTTACGCTAGATGAGCGACAAAGTTATTCTTTGAGATAAATATCAAACTATGGATATTAATTTTAAATGGATATTTAGCTACCATGCCAAACATTCTAGTTTAAGTCTATAAAAACTACAGCAAGCACATAATAATGAATTAAGGCCACGATAAAAGTTTCATGGATTTAGAACTCTACTTTGAATTTCTACAATTTCACACACCTAGAGAAGGCTTGACTTTTGAAAGCAAGGCTAACAGGCAAAGCTAACAAGCAAATCTAACAAGCACTTCACGTGCTCTAACTGCCTCACGCACAAGCATATATGTATACATGAGCAGTTCGCGGACGTTACTCACGATGGCCGCGGCTTCTCGGCAAGCTAAAGCAGCTAACAGGCTAACGCACGGTGATCAACATCAACAGCTTAGTGTGCAATAGGTCTGGCGCGGTGGTTCGACCGCGACGTCCGATCGTCTCCGACAGGAACGACAACCGAGGCTTGGCGTGGTGGTTCGACTAAGCAACTGCCATGGCTGCTCTTGGTGAGAGGGTTAGGACCGGGACGCTCAGGCTGTATGTATTTGTAGGAAGAAAGGAAGCTCCATGTTCCTATGCAGAGTGGCGCAGGTATCAACTATGGTGTAGTGCAAAGGGCATGGCCACTCGGAGGTGCAGCTGAAATCTTTGGCCGCAAGCGTTCGGACAGACTACTATTAACTGCTAGCTAGTAGATTAGTGCTTGATCATTAGCAGTCTTGCCTGTGGTGCATGCATGCACGGTCGGGTGCTTCTGGCAGAGCCGACGTCGTGTAGCTGCTGGCATGCACCATGCACTTCTTGGCCTTGATCTCTTAACTACGTGCTGCCAATAATCTCCAACATGTGAAAGTGGACTTGACCTGCTGCTGCGTACCAGCTCTGCCATGCACTGCCTGGCATAACTTCGAGCTGTGCACTGCTACGTACTCTCCAGCGTGCGCGCGCGTGGGCTTGGTCCTGCTGTTGCTGCGTCGTCGCATCGTGTCCGCGCTCAGCTCGCTGCTTGTGGCCTCTCCTGCCGCTGGTGTGCACACAAGCCCATGCTCGTCTCCTGTCTTAATCGTCACATTGAAGAGCAAACGACGATGCAGTGCAACACCGGCATGGCAGGACGTGGCTTGGTTGCTACTCCCTCCGTCCCCAAAATAAACGACGTTTTCGCTTCCCCGGAAAACATCTCTATTAAGCAATTATATATTAAAATAGGATTAAAATTTATATTACATAATTAGTATCATTGGAAAGATCTTTTGATCTAGTTTTTTAACAAATTTATTTGGAGATTTAAATCTTCTAAGGATTTTTCTACACATTAAAACTCAAACTTGTGGCACGAAAACCCAAAACGCCGTTTATTTTGGGACGGAAGGAGTAGTAAACTGGCGGACGTGGTCATCCATGTTCGATATAACATGCGTGGGCCGCATCGCCATGAATGGCTAACGACGGCGAGCAGAGAGCAGCGTGAGAGCGCGGCCGCCTGCAACAACGTCCCACAGGGCTAGGAGCAGAGGCATTCAAAGTGAAGTGACCACACTGCCGAGACCAATCAGTGCATGCACGGTGCATGGTGCATGTGTGAGGTTGTGCAATATTACTAAAGATAGCAGATCAGCCGCAGTGACTCACAACCAGACCACGACAATTGAGCCAAGCCAAAAGAAGTCTGGCCTACTTATTTCTGGCATGCACGACATCAAAGGCAAGGGTGACAACGATCAAACACTAATCTGTTGATGCTGATCACCGTGCGTTAGCCAGTTAGCTGCTTTAGCTTGCCGAGATGCCGCGGCCATCGTGAGTAACGTCCGCGAGCTGCTCATGACCAGTGTAAAGGATCATCATGCACCATCAAATTTCATCCAACGGTATGGAAATAAGACTTACGTGGGACATCACGGGAGGCCGCCTAGACGGCGCGCCCTAGCTGCTGGCCACCCTGAGCATCTGCTGCCTCAGTTGTCACTTCTTTTTAATGACGCTGCGCGCACAGTTCCTCTGGCTTGTTGGCCGTAGCGTGTTGCTGGTATCCATATCATGCAGCCATGTGCATGTCTGCATCCCAACAGAGGGTGCTTGTCGGCGGCAGCTCCATTAAATTGACATGACCAGGTGTAAAGGATCATCACGCACCATCAAATTTCATCCAACGGTATAAAATAAGACTTACGTGGACGTCGCGGGAGGCCGCCTGGGCGGCGCGCCTTCATATTTCTGATTAGGCCGTGTGAACTGACTTCACCACGTGCTCGTCCCGTCGTCGTCCGTGTCGTGTGTTTTATGATGGCACGGGCAGAGGCCCACGGCTTCTCGCTTAGACGGGCCGGTATTGTTTGCAGCCTCCCCCCAAAGGGTCCATAATGTACTTCCCCTCAAAAAAAAAAAAAAAAAAACCATAGTGTACAATACATTTCCCTTTTTTTTAATCTAGAAAAGTCTTTTTCATCCCCTCAACAATTCACGTAGTCTGATTTTGGTCCCTCAGCTTTTGAAACCATTTTTTTTACCTTATTATATACTACCTTATTATATACTACCTTATTAGATGGTGTTTTTTTATAATATGGCACGACCTTAGCTACGCGAACAATAAAATCAAACTTCACTGGTAGTTCAGCGGTAAATCAGACTACAAACACTTTTTTTTTTTCCAAAAAAGAGTACCCGTATAATTTTTCTATAAAAATTTACAAATAAAAACATAAAATCCACTTCAATAATTAAAAAATAGCTCAAGAAATATGAAACTCAATTTATATTTTTACTAAAAAAATCATGCTCTATCTTATACTAGTACCTAGCTTGAAATTATTTGAATATTATATGTTCTCCTAATTTGTGTGTTATTTGCTAGTAGATGCTCTCATTCTTTTTTTTTTTTTTTAACTTAGTCTATGTCGATGATCCACATTACGCATAATAACCATGTTAGTGTCACTTCATGTTTTCTGCACCAACGTGGTCACATGGAATGAGTGATTCATGTGTTCATACAAATAAATAGGATCAAGTGTGAAGCGGTTACAAGATAGTATGAAATTTCTGTTGTTATCAAAATCAAAGTCACTTGAGAGCGTCTACATAGCTAGTCTAGGTCAAAAGCGTGAGTACATGAATTTTAAACTATCAAAATCAGCCGCAGATCGAACGCTTCCTCGTGCGAAGCGATCGCGTGAACTTCCGCCACGGTCCGGCGCCGTTCGGCGATAATCCACGTCTCTGGTACCGGAGAAGGCGGAGGTCCGGTCGGCTAGCACGGCCGCGCCGCCACGGTGCGCTCCGACCCGACGCAACGACCGGAGTCCCGGACCTGCCCAACCCACCGACGACGCGGCAAGTGCCTCCGCGAGCGCCCCTCACAGACTGACAGGGTGGGTGTCCGTGACCGTGAGTGCCTACCCGCCCACTCTACTCCCACTCTCGGCCACTCCCACTACGCCACTGCCCCATCCCGGTGCGGCGCCACCTTCCCCTTCCGGCATTCCCCTTCTCGTCCTCGTCTCATATGGTGCCCAGCCGCTCCTCGCTGCGTCACTACTAGCGAGCGCACCGTCGCTTCCCCAGCCATGGCCGCGGCGTCGTTCGCCCGCGTCTTATCTCTCCACCTGCTCCTCTTCTTCCTCCTGGCAGTCTCGGCGCGCGGCAAGACGGTGAAGAGAGACGGTAGGTGACTGTTCCTTCTCCTCCTCCTGCCCACACCCTCCGATCCATAGTCGGCGTTTTAGAGGAAAGATCGATTCTTTTGTGAGCGTCATTGGAGATCTGAACTCGACCTTTCATCCGGGCCGTGCGTTTGCTTGCTCAGCGGCACTGAATTCAATTGGGCGTCTGTTCTGCTGGTACGAGCAGCACTGGCCTCCCTTGCAGTCGTGGGCTCGGTTGTGCATTCCTGGAGCTGCGTGATATGTAGCGTTCTTGCATAAACTCGGGCGCAACACTGTCGGATCCATTATTTAGTGTCTCAATTAAGATGTAAATTGGTCTCATATGTGGTAATTTTAGCTCGTGATATACTATAATAGCATATAATCTCGGCAGAATTTGGGCCCAACAGTACAAATGGGTGACTGCTGAGACGATTGAGTTGTAACTGAACTAATGCTCATAAAATCATGCTAGTTAACATGCACTTTGTAGTGTGTCATTTCCTAGTGCCACCAATGAGTGTCATGGTTCCTGATTGCTTGAGGACTCAGGAGAGTAGCT
Source organism: Hyparrhenia diplandra (assembly GCA_015847255.1). NCBI lineage: Eukaryota > Viridiplantae > Streptophyta > Magnoliopsida > Poales > Poaceae > Hyparrhenia > Hyparrhenia diplandra. The sequence goes on along the minus strand of JADLZK010002713.1, from coordinate 92,947 downwards.
GTGCTCGCTGACAATGCTCACAGTTAGCAATCTTTATAAACTGTTCAATAGGTGCTTAAGTGCTGGAACTAAAATCGGTCTATTTTTATGCAGTGAAAGCCTTGAATGAGATAAAATCCTCACTAGGCTGGAGAGTTGTATACTCATGGGTCGGAGATGATCCTTGTGGGCATGGTGATCTACCCCCTGGTCCGGTGTGACATGTTCTCAGCAAGGGGATTACAGAGTTGTGACGGAACTGTAAGAACCATTCTGTCATTTTCTTGATCGTACCTTGTCTCCTGGGCTCCTGGCATGCATAATCATTTGGAAGATATTTTATGGTTGCAAAGTTTATTTCTAGAGATAAGAAAAGGTGTAGTAAGATTTGAAGCCTCAAAGGTCAATTTCCAACGTAGGAAACTTTTTATCATCTAGTAAATTGAAACGACACCTGACCTTGCAAATATTGTCTCAAAACTATTTGACTACACACATATCTCCATGCTGCAGCCATTTGACATAGCTTTTGTTAAATCTACATACCTAAAAAGAAAAAAGAAACTGTTGCTAGAACAAGGCAGCATTACCTACTTTCCTACTGCATGGATTTTTTTTTTTGTGTGGTTGGAAATAAATAAGATAACTAGCAAGTTAACATCTATGACCAATACATGTGTTTGGGTTATGGATTTCAACTCTATGAATTGCAAAATCATGTTTACTGCTTGTCTGAAGCTTCATGCATCGTTAGGCGTTTTTACACATACATGCCTGAATGCCATTGTTTATTTTATTTCAGGGAAGTTTATGCCGTATCAATAGTTGGCCCTTTCCCAACAGCAGTCACTAACCTGTTGGATCTAAGAAAATTGTAAGAACTTTTTCCCTGTCAGTCCTGTTTTATTAATATTTTCGATATTGGCATCTAGGAGCACATGGCTGTTTATGTTTCATGATTATTTGATATAAACTGATTGGGTTCATGTTCTTCATATACCTGTTGTTAAGTGTCTATTGGTTTTAAGATAACCATTTGGAGGTAAGAAGTAAGATACTAAGAGCACACAGCAAGGTTTCTGATAAATTCATACGCTCTTGTAAAAAGAAAGAATTGAAGTTCCGTGTCTGCTGTGTGATGTCCGTAAGTTTGGAGAAATCATTTGCTGCAGTGGAAAGCTAGATTTATCCATTAACTATTGTCACTTATTAACTTAACTATGCCAGCTCCTGTTTTGTTTATTTCTCTGATTTTCACATTTTATTTTCTGTAAAAAAATATCAATAATTGAAGGCGGTCTTATTATTGAATGATCTTGTGAAGGGCTGCAGTAGAACAGCTTTATGACTTTGACCTGTATGTAACTCAATTACTCAATTAATAGGGATCTCCACAATAACAAGTTGACAGGGCCAATTCCCCCGCAGATTGGGCGGTTGAAACATCTCAAGATATTGTAAGTATGGATTATCTTTGTGCATACTAGAGTATATGCTTTCAGGTCAAGATGCAATGTTTGCATCTTGGAGTATTTCATTTCTTGCAACATGGAACATAAGTTTCTCTATTCTCTGCAATCCTCCAATGTCGTCAGATAATGATAGCCCTTGAATCAATGCTACACCAGTACTACTTTCTTGATCTTTGAGTCCATGGCTAATTTGAGTATAATTGCTCTTCATCTAAGCAAGTGTGCTTGTAAACTTAGGAACCTGAGGTGGAATAAGCTTCAGGACGTGCTTCCACCTGAAATTGGTGAGCTGAAGAAACTGACACACTTGTAAGTTCATTTTTAGAATGTACCGAGTTGATCTGGATAGATAAATGGTTCACTTCTGATTTCCCTAAGCGTTATTGGGAATTTTTAGGTATTTGAGCTTCAATAACTTCAAAGGCGAGATTCCAGTGGAGCTTGCCAACCTGCCAGAACTTCGCTATCTTTATCTTCATGAGAACCGCTTCACTGGACGAATCCCACCTGAACTTGGAACTCTAAAGAACTTACGTCACCTGTAAATATCCTTACTTGATTCCTTCTATTTCTTGTTCACCTTTAGAAGGAAAACCAAGTCATATTTACTACCTCAATTATAACCATCCTGGTTTGTGAGATGTCGTGGGCTTGTGGCAAATAATAAATTTTCCTTTTGTAGTGACGTTGGCAACAACCACCTGACAGGCACTCTCAGGGATTTGATCGGCAATGGGAATGGTTTCCCTTCCTTGAGAAATCTGTATGTGAAAATATAACATGCCACCAAATTCAACCTTCTGTCGTGAATGGTGAGTGCTGCCTTTGCTGACTGCTAAGTTTTGTCTCTCAGATACCTTAACAACAATGAATTGACTGGTGTGCTGCCAGATCAGATTGCAAATTTGACAAACCTTGAGATTCTGTAAGTCTTCTGAAGCTGAAGATTTTATTGCATTGGGACCTGTCATCATATTTTCCCTTGAAAAAATAAGAAATATTGATCATCTGATCATCCTTATACCTTCTTCAGGCACTTGTCCAACAATAAGATGATCGGATCAATATCGCCTAAGCTAGTTCACATTCCAAGGCTGATCTATTTGTGAGTCTCGCTGCTTAAACCTTGTCTGAATTCTGTATGGGAAGGAATGATCGTCTAGTGTTCTTTTGGTTCTGATGAGGAATGCTCATTTAGTGTTCTTTTGTTTCCGATGTTCTCATGTTACAATGGTTTGTGGCAGGTACTTGGACAATAACAACTTCATTGGGAGGATACCCGAAGGGTTATACAGGCATCCATTTCTGAAGGAGCTGTAAGTTGGCTTCAGAATCTCAATTAAAATAAACTATATATTACTTTCAGAAAGATTTCCATTTTACTTCTACTTTACATTTATTGAAGTACATCTATGCCCTTGCTGCAGGTACATCGAAGGAAATCACTTCAGACCAGGAACCAGATCAAAAGGAACACACAAGGTGCTGGAATTGCCTGATGCTGACATTTTAGTTTAGGAAGCTCGTTTGGCAGACCTGAGGTCCTGGCGTCCTTCAGTAGACTATCGCAGAGACCACGATCATTTTTTGGTAATATATGCATATATGTAGCTATGTTTCTCACTGCACTTGACAAATTTACATTTGAAAAATCTCTTGCAAAAAAAGAGAGGAAAAAAAAATCAGTGAATAGTAAAGACCACTGCCACACTGCTGCCATTATTAGATCAGTGTGCAGGTTGTATTGTTTAGCCTGTATCTTTGCTGTATGATGGAGATGCTCTGCAGATGTAACGCCAGCACATCGCATGGCACCGACAGGCCAATGATATTTTTGTTATACACTGGGTATGATCTGGCCTTTTTTGGAAGCAAATTTGGTGCCACCAACACTTGAAAGCGTTGGCATGTGGGGAGAAGAATCTGCTAATACCAGGCTGGATCTGCCCAAGAAAAGATTGGTCAGTAATAGTATATAAGTGCATTCCAGACATGCCCAAAAGTTGGGTTAACTCAATAACTCGAGAAGTCAAGGTAGTGCATGCGGTCGAGGAAAATAAGTAAATAAATAACTGAAATAAATTAGGGCTCACATAGCATCATGTCTTCTGCAAACTTGGGTTCAGAAGATCCAATATGCTGCGCAGTTTGATTGGATGATTGTCGCAAGAAAGAATACTGTCCAGGTCACATGCATCTCTAAACCATTTACGGAGTATAACTTTATAACAGTATTGTCTTTGCTGTTAGTGGTCCAAGCTGCCTTTTCGGTATTCTGTTCCCTTCTGAACTCCCACTGTTGTATCATGATTATTGCATTCCAAGAAATTGGATGCATCTCAGGATCCATGTCCGAATTGATGATGCCGCCACTGTTGCAAATGTCTTGACCTATATCTGGTATTTTATCCAGATTCTGAAGTTGAATACAGCATATGGCTGATTGCACATTCATCTTGCACCATTTCGATTTTAATCTTGGTATAAGCCCATTATCACAATACCGTTGTACCAGTTTCTGTTATTACTTTCTGAACTCCAAATATACCAAATACCCCAATTTAAGGCAGTCGCACTTCTTGATCGTTTCTCTTCAGTTTTTCAGCGACAGGAGTCGCTATCCGCCCATATGGTCCAGTTCGCCGACTCCTCGTAAATCCGGTGCTATCCTTTTTTTTTTTTTTTTTTGCCGGATCAAGAGTTGTGAGCCAGGCATGCGGCTTGGAGCTGCCCAAGGCACATGGAGGACAGGCATCTTTGTTTGCGCAATGGCAAAATTGTTGGTGTGCAAAGACCTAGTAAGCTTTAAAGAACATGAACAAAACCATAAGCCAAATGTCAGGCTTGTGATGCACTGCAGCCGCCAGCCATCTGATGCCTTTCATCAGGATTGTGGTCCGTGTCCACTGTTACATGCAATGCAATGGATAAAGTCCTTGGGCGACAGTAAATGTGCAGCAGAAAATGCAACTGCTCGACATGTGAAGCATACACACATCACCGACATGTGAAGCTGGATATGGTTGCCACGGCTGCAGCAGTGCAGCCCGAGGGAAGCAGAGCAGGGACCAACCCGATCCAACGTTGTTTTTTCACCTGTTTTCCCCGTATGCAGACGAATCAAGCAGAGCTTCAGGCCAAGCGTTGCCACTTGCGTGGGGCGTCGTGAGCACGCGGCAGCTCTGGCCTTGTTGTTTTGTCATCACCAAACACCAGCGAGGCTGAAGCACCAACCAATCCGGCGCGCTCTGCCTGAGCCCCCAGCTCCGTCTGACGATCAAGCCGTTTGGATATTGCTCTGGGTCCACGAGAGAAAATCAGGTGCATTTTATCCTCTGGCGAACGGGTTCGAGGGACGAGGAGGTTTGGTAGGGCTCGATCGTGGAGCTGTTTGGATAATATTACTAGCTGCGATTACAAAAGAATCAAAGCGTCTTTTTGATGAACAGATGCCATAATTCTTTGCCTATCTTCAGCTCTTCTCTACAGTAATCAGTTGGTGGTGGCAAGACCAGGTACCAACCCGAGGCCACCAAAACCACCTCCACCGAACCAAACGGCCAGCCGGCCTCCCCTTGAGACAAGGAGGCATATTGAATTCAGTCCATGTCACTACTAATAAAACTGAATAAAAGCACTCCGTTTGATTGATCCACACAGCTTTGTTTTCCCCCCTCGGCCCTCCCCAAAAGAACTAAAAAGTTCACTGAAAACAAGGGACCCCAACCCCAGTCCCAAGCACAGATCTGCTCTGCTCAACATTGCCGGGACCGGGAGCTCATCCACTTTACCTGCAACTAGTGCTAGGGTAGACCGGTAGAGACCACATTTAGGCCTTGTTTAGATGGCTAAAATTTCTAATCTTTTTTCCCACTTTCTCCCATCACATCACATTAAATACATCAAAAGACATATGTTTGGAGTATTAAATGTAGATAAAAAAATAACTAATTACACGCTTTAGATATCATTGCGAGATGATTCTTTTCGGCCTGGATTCTACATGGTAGGATGATATTTACCACTAACAAACGAAACGCGTCTTCACGATTAATGCGATGTGACATTCGGTTCCAAATATTTGCCATCTAAACAAGGCCTTACTGTATATTAACCTGATAGATAGACTAGCCTAGTCATTTGGATGTTGATTCACGATGACCTTAATTATAGAGCCGGCACAAGGCTAGAAGCCAGAAAAGAGGCAGAAGAATGCAGCAACTGCGTGCCTTGGGGGGTGCCATTAGCGCTAGAGGCAACAAAAATAAGCCAAACGGCGCTGTATTTTAAGGCGTGAGCACGTGGTTAGCGTAGCCCGCCGGTGTGCGAGTAGAGTAGAGTAGCGGCCAGATCTGGGTGCTAGGAAATGGAGGAACATGCACTCCGTAGTCTGCACCCATCAACCCCTGCATGGCTAGGTACTATTTATTTTATATTAATTAGTTTAATCTAAAATGAGATGGAAAATATCTGCTCCATTTGGGCATCTTTTTTTATTTGTTCTTTTTCTCTCTCTCTCCATTATTTACGTGCCACAACCACACGTAGAAATGTAGTAGAATAATAGACATAGACGTGCAGTCATGTAGGCGTCACTTCTTCACAGAATCACAGGAGAGGCATCATCGGGGCGTCTCCAATGGTTCTAAATCGCTAGCTAGAAACAATTCTATCGGCTATCAATGCCACTTTTATAAATCGCTAACTAGATGAGACATCTAAATAAGAAAAAAATAAACACTATAGTTGAGAGTTATGTGAGAGAGATGTTTCTGAGGAGAGCGGGCTAGATTAGATATTTATTAGTCGCCAGACTATTTGAGAGTCGCTAGCTATTTGATCTCTCTCCTCGATAGCCAATCAACATGTTACTTTTATATTATTTTTATACCTCATCTACCTAGCTTTATTTGTAAAGTGTCATTCATACCAATAAATTCCTCCTAAAGCTATTTGGTCGTGGAGGCGCCCCCAGGCATGGACCATCTTGTATGCATGGCTGGGCACTAAGCAGCACCTAAGCTGCGTAACAGCTGTGGAGCGGCCGGACGAGGCATGAAATAGTCAAAATCAACTGGCTTATTATCGATCAACGGAACAGCTCTCGTGATTTTATTTTATTTACTCCTATATATTGGCAAACCCAAATGCTCATGCAGCAGATTAGGAGTAGAAGTAACTGGTCAAATCTGCCGGGTAAAGTATATAGACTGACTGACCGGCCGGCACAAATCTTCGGTAACAAGTTCCCGTCACATGAGTGATCCATGACGATTGGCAGCCAGCCTCGACCGGTGCGACGAGCTTGCTGGGGGTCAACTTGAGCTCTTTTCCCGGCCGTTGAGCCGAAGCGAAACCTGTCGGTGCGAAAAAAAATGCTCAATGTGTTTTCGTTTTCGTTTCTTTTTCTCAACAACCACCACCGCGTTTTTTCTCTCTCTCGCAGCGATAGATGGATGGGGAGTTTCTGTAAGGATATTTATTGAATTAAAAATGATCATTACTCGGAGATTAATGGCCGCGCAATACGTATACACACATGGACGGACGTTTCTTTCTTTTGTGGTCGATGAGGGATCGCTGTCAGGTGAGTCAATTTGACAGCTTCCAAGCTTTGATTGCCTAGTTCCACCTGCTCTCCTCCCTCTTTCCACAGGACTCGAGCTGAGGAGTCACTCAACCGTTGGTTTCCTTTCTTCTCAGCCTAGCTTCCAGTTCCACCCTTCCTTTCCAAGAAATGACTCTAGCCAGTGCTAATTTCAAAAAATAAAGTAAGCCAAGTGCTACAAAACGTTCAGCCTCGAAAAGGTTGATTTGAGACAATTACGTACGAGCTGTTCCACTAATTGTTGTAATATAATGCTAGCTTGATTATACTATGGCACAAGAAAAAGTTATTGTAGACACTAGCTTCGATTTTGTCCAATGTATACAAGAAAATATTAATATGTATGATATAATACAGTTAGTATTTTATTTAGAGACACAAATATTGCTAATACTTTAAAAAAATCACAGAGAGTATGTGCTAGTATAAGTACTAAAATTGATAGAAATGTGATTGTGGATCAACCGTTATTTACATACAGTATGCCAAACATATTGATGCTCAACAATGTCAAATCAAAATCATTTTGTTTAACGATAAATCGAGAAAGATGGATAACAAGGACCCCGAATTAAAGCAAAAAAGTTTTTATATATAGTAGTAATATACCACTATAGAATTTAAGTAATTTAAAACTAACTAGATCTATAAAAAAAAGGCATTAACTTTATGATATTGAAATAATTATTATTAGCTTTTTAAAAAGAAATAATTATCATTAAAATTAATTGTATAGTATCTTTTTCAAAGTCATAGAATATATTTTAATAATATTTATATAAATTTTAAGTTAAATAAGTTTGATTTAATTCAAATCTAGAATTGTATTTTTAAAAACAGAGTGAGTAGAAACAAAATAAAAAAAATAGAAAAACATAGTAGGAGGAGGAACCGAACAAAATGCTCCCCTGCTGTCTCCCTCTTTGTTCTCCGGGACGGAAGAGAGAGAGAGAGAGAGGGAGGGAGAGGAAGGAAGGGGAGAAGCAAGCGAGACGGGAGCAGAGCATAGCCCCCTCCATAGCCGGCCATCGCCTAGCCGCCCGGCACCCGGAAGAGAGATCAAATCCCCAATCCGAAAATCCCCTGGGGATTCGGCGACAGGCCCCGGCGCCGCCCCGTATTTTGCATCGCGCGCGGCGACGCGCATTGCTATTTCCTATTAGTATCACCCGGTGCGAATAGCATGTCTCTGCCCAATGCCACCGCCTCGCCGCCGCCGCCGTCGCCGGAACCCTGGGCCGCCGGACTCGGAGCTCCCGTCGGCGGGGGGGGGAGGGCGAGGGGAGGATGCAGCTGCGGATCTCGCCGAGCATGCGCAGCATCACCATCTCCAGCAGCAATGGCGTCGTCGACTCCATGAAGGTGCGCGTCGCGCCGCAGCCGCCCCCCCGCCGCCGCCGCCGCCGCACGGGCCGCACGGCGCGGCGGGGAGGCGGAGGCGGGTGGTACTGGCGCGCGGTCGCGTTCCCTGTCGTCGTGGCGCTCGGCTGCCTCCTGCCCTTCGCCTTCATCCTCGCCGCCGTCCCCGCGCTCGAGGCGGGCGGAAGCAAGTGCTCCTCCGTCGGTAAGATGGACGGCTGCGATCTTCCTTTCTGGGTTTGGTTGCGGTGGGTTGGGTATTGATTTGGTGCGTTTGGGGCGGTAAACCTTGGATCTCCGCGTCCTTGGCATAGGATTTCGCGGTGTCGGTGGGAATGTGATAATGTACGAGAACGTGTGATTTGTGTTCGCCCACGAGCTTCAGATTCAAGGTCCCAGGTGTGGGCGATCTAATTTGTTTGGTGTGCTGATTTGAACTGAAATAGATAGTGTTTGACCATTCGGGTTTATGATTCAGTTTCAGGTGAGTAGATTGTGGATCTTAGGTATATATTTTCCTTGCATTGGTCGAAATGTAGTTTTTAAAGACATCACTGTGGTCTGGTTAGGATTGAGGGACTGGATTTACTCCTATCAGCTGCAGTGTTGGCTGTGGAAGAACTTTTTATAGTTTTGAGCCGAGTCATGCAAGACTTTAGGAAAAACCATACTGTGAATCTATGATCTCTCATCCCTGAAAGATACTATCAGTCCTTCCCTATATACCGATCATACGTTTCAAACTCTGAACTGGGTACCTGTTCATCTGAACTCAAAAGTCTTAGGTCCCTGCTGATGTTTTTTTTTTTTTACAACAAAGGATGGATACATAACTTATAGCCTTATAGGGATATAACTAAGCCCCTGATGTGCCTGGCTAACTGATTAATTGTAGGTAAAAGTGCTCCACTTTTGCACCTGGCCAGCTGATTACTTGTAGATAAACGTGCTCCACTTCACTATGTACCAGTCATAACATTAGCAGACTTAGAAGCTTTTAGTAGCCCGAGTAGTTCTTAGTATGCAAAATACTCCCTCCGTCCCAAGACATAAGGTGTAACTACTTTTTATCCATGTCCCATGATATAAGGTGTGCTCTCTCTAGAGGCACATATATCGACACAGTAGTACTAGTGTTGAGAGAAAGAATTAAATGTGCTTCTTGGTCTTTGAACCTGAGGTAGTTAGGCCTTATATCCTGGGACGAAAGGAGTATTTAGCTAGCTAATTACAGCGTTCTGTTTTTTTGACACAATGAAAATTTTCTTTTAAATTTCACTGCTAAGCCTGGCCAGGTGCCCAGGGTGGTCGGCGGTGGCTCCGCCACTGAGTCATAAGAAGTTATGCTGAAGCCTCTCGTAGATTTGTGCAAAATACTGGAACTTCAGTTTTGGTACTTTGAGTACCTTAATTGCCATACCCTAAGGGAGTAGGATACTTGTCCTAATAGCCTAAGCAAAATAACTTGGGACTGGGCACTTGAGGTTCAGGCAATCAGCCTTGGTTGATGGTATGAAATGTGACTTGATAGCTCTGCAAAGGAAAATATGTTACATGGGTTTGTGGAATGTTTGGCAGATCGGTCTTTATTTCTTTATGTAAAGTTTGGTTGTCAAGCTCTCTACTTGGGTTAGCCTTATAGGCATATATGGTCTTTTGTAAATTGCTGATATAATGAGGTAAATGGATTTTGTTCATGCTTCAAGGTTTTCTGGTATGGAATTTGTATTGCTTACTCCTTCTTATTCCAAATGTAAGTTTAGGACAATGACGCTGTCTTAATGTTCTTTCACTGGCTTTTTAATTAAAAGCCATGCGATATCTAATATGTAATAAATAAATAAAAGTATTTTCCATGATGAATCTGGTAACATCAACTATGCTTTGTGAATCTATGTAACTTTTCATCATACATTGATGGGCCAAGTGAAAAAAGTGACTGATTGAATCCTAGAATGACCTACATTTGAGATTGGAGGTAGTACTTTTATTATTTACTGTAGAACCCCTGGGTTGCGTGGGTCCTTTATCACGGTTAGCTTATTTCTTTCCACGGAACTGATATTTTGTACTCCCTCCATATTGAAATAGAAGACGTTTAGGACAGCGACACGGTCTCCAAAACACTACTTTGACTTCTTTTTCTATAAAAATATTTATTGGAAAGTTATATATGTATATTTTTATGAAAGTAATTTTCAAGACAAATCTATTTATATGATTTTCACATTTCTAAACTCAATGACTTAAAAATTATTCACCATTTATATTCCCAATGTTTGACTCAATCCTTTTCCAAAACGTCTTTTTATTTCAATACGGAGGGAGTATTAGATATCTCATAGTTTGTGTGATTTGTAACCTTTGTAATCCTGTTTTGCAGATTGCTTGGGGAGGCGAATAGGGCCTAGTTTCCTTGGTAGGCAGGGGGGTGATTCTACAGTGAGTTACTAAACTCCTTGTACTTTTCTTTGAGTAACTCATGACTCTTTGTTTACCCGAGAACAATTTATTTACGCTTCTTACTCAATATTGACAGAGGCTCGTGCAAGATCTGTATAGAATTTTTGATCAAGTTAACAATGAGGAATTCCCATCCGATGAAAAGTTACCAGAATCATTCAGGGATTTTCTTTTGGAGATGAAGGATAACCATTATGATGCTAGAACATTTGCTGCTAGGTTGAAAGCTACGGTATGGAACTAACTTACCTTTTTAATCGACACTTTTGCATTGGAATTTTTGAAAGTTATAGTGCTGCATCAGCAAGCTTTTAAAGCAAGACTGAATTGGTTTTTGTGATGTGTATTTGGAAGCCCCCAATATGATACGGACTATGCATATTGATTTTGGGCACCCAATTATGGCATATCACATTTACTACTAATTAAACATAACAAAAGCCCATTCATTATGAACAAGAATGGTATGCACATGAGAACGGCTACCTATTCTGTGACAATATGCAATTATTGCATAGTATCACATTCTATATTGTGCTCTATAAAACTTAAGAGATGCACTTGGTTTATTTTCATATGTTCTCTGAAGAAGGGCGTGGGCTCTTTTTTTTTTAAAAGAAAAAAATTAATACAGGGCACAATACTTAAAAAGTAGAGATGCAGAAGTATTTCACAATTGTGTGAGCGAATTTATACATTTTCTGGGAGCTAACATACAATTTTGTGTTTGCTCCTGGATATGTAATTGGTCATCCTTTTCAGCATGCGGCCCCATCTCTGTGTAATTGTGTAGTGCTGCTTTTTTTATAGCAACACTGCTTAATGACCTTTGGCCTTAGCTTCTAATTAGGGCTTTAAAGCACTATTGTGGTTTGTAACATTTATACTTGTACTTATATACTTATATTGCAGATGGAAAGCATGGATAAGGAGGTAAAGAGGTCAAGGTTGGCAGAACAGCTGTATAAACATTATGCTGCAACTGCTATTCCCAAAGGAATACATTGCTTGTCTCTGCGCCTTACTGATGAATACTCCTCAAATGCTCATGCACGGAAACAGTTGCCGCCACCAGAACTGTTACCTTTGCTCTCCGATAATTCCTTCCAACATTATATTCTAGCCAGTGATAACATTCTTGCTGCTTCAGTTGTTGTCAGCTCAACTGTACGATCTTCCTCAGTGCCCGAGAAAGTAGTCTTCCATGTTATTACTGATAAGAAAACATATCCTGGGATGCATTCATGGTTTGCTCTTAATTCCATATCTCCTGCAATAGTTGAAGTAAAAGGTGTTCACCAGTTTGACTGGCTGACAAGAGAAAATGTCCCAGTACTAGAGGCTATAGAAAACCATCGTGGAGTTAGAAATCACTATCATGGAGATCATGGAACAGTTTCCAGTGCAAGTGACAATCCTAGGGTGCTTGCTTCAAAGTTGCAGGCTCGGAGCCCAAAATACATATCCCTGCTGAACCATCTCCGCATTTATTTGCCTGAGGTGCCTTGCCATTGGCTTTCTATCTGTCACACTTACTTTTTTTTACCAGTTTATTCAAGCATTTCATATTGATGTGTCTACCAGATTCCATGGTCATGCTTTCTAGCATACCTTTATGCCAGGGCATTACGTTGTTTAGGTGATTGCCTCCAAGGCTCCTGATTAAGTGAGCTTGGGAAACATCATGCCATATACTCTTTCATAAAACAAAGGTGGATGGGATAGTCTAACTGTTAGACAGTAGGACATACCCAAAACAACTTCAGTGTAGTGAATATGTGATCAATTTGACTGAATACTTGTGCATTACCATTTGGATGGGCTAAAACTTGCTGGATTAGTTAGTATATGACCTTTGCAGTTACCTACTACAATCATTACCGCGTGATGCATGCGGAAACTGTGATAATTAACAGATGCCCCACTAACCATTCCAGTGCTAAAATGCATGTTTAGTTCTCTTTCCATATCTGATTAAAATGAAGATATTCAAACATATTTCTGTTTTGTCTGGATCATTATCACTGTTGACTGCACTTTTGCTTGCTCCTAATGTGCTGAGCTGTTATAATCCACCACCTTATCCTTTTCCAATTCTAGTAATAATTGAGTTCACTTACCATACAATACAGCTTTAAAGCTAGCTTATACTTATACTCTGTAGTGAAGATTGTGAAATTTGTAATGTACACTTTGTACATCTTTTTAACCTGATCCATTCACTTTTCTTTCAACCAGCTCTTTCCCAACCTCAACAAGGTAGTCTTTCTCGATGATGACATTGTTGTTCAGCGTGATTTGTCTCCCCTTTGGGCGATCAATCTTGAAGGGAAGGTGAATGGAGCTGTGGAAACATGCAGAGGGGAAGACAACTGGGTGATGTCTAAAAGCGTTTCAGAACGTATTTCAACTTCTCGCATCCCGTGATAGCTCGGAGTCTTGACCCAGATGAATGTGCTTGGGCATATGGTATGAATATATTTGATCTGGCAGCTTGGAGGAAGACAAACATCAGGGATACATATCATTTCTGGTTGAAGGAGGTAATGCATTTTACACCCACAAGGATATTCATTTCCCAGTCTTACTCAATGTTCCATAGTTCATTGACTACGTTTCTGAACTGAAATCGTTCTGGTATTTTTGCATGTAGATTTTTGTACTGTGTGCGGTTCCAAATTCTTAAAAAAGAAACCTTGATTTAACATTCTTGTGTAAATATAAGAAGCCAGTTAAAAAGAAACCTTGATTCAACATTCTTGTGTAATAAGATGTCAGTTTCCTTTTCTGTTATCCGGCTTTGGTCACTATGTGTTTATATACTCTTCCAGGCATATAAAATTATAACTTATAGATAATAAGAAAACCATAGTTAACTACTGCCTAAAACATGATTAGAGCTGTTGTTTGCCATTATTTATCTTCACATTAGTTTCAATCTCTTTTGCAGAATCTAAAATCTGGTCTTACACTCTGGAAATTTGGTACTTTACCACCTGCCCTTATAGCATTTAGGGGTCATGTGCATGGCATAGACCCATCATGGCACCTGCTTGGCTTAGGATACCAAGACAAGACAGATATTGAGAGTGTCAGGAGGGCTGCAGTGATACATTACAATGGCCAGTGCAAGCCATGGCTAGACATTGCTTTTAAGAACCTACAACCATTTTGGACAAAGCATGTAAACTACTCCAACGACTTCGTTAGAAACTGCCATATTTTGGAGCCTCAGCATGTCAAGGGAGTGACCTGCAGCAAATGCTGAACACAGCGAGGGAGTACAGTTTATGATTCTTTTGTTGGCTGGATAGGCCGATTGCTGCTGGATAAGTATACTGGTTAATCAAGAAAGCAACCAGCATTCAATACAACTGACCATCCCCTGCGAAAACTGGCATTCAAATACCTCAGGAGTTTTCATCTGTATCATAGGGGAACACAATTCTTACCATCTGTATCATACTGGTGCACCATTCTTTTATATACTGTAACTGCACAAAAGGAGCTCTGGGACTGGGCTGATCCTTTGTCACACAAGGCTAGAAGATCTAATGATTGGTTGGTCAAGATGAAGAAAGGAGGCGGATATTATGAGTTGGCAAGTTTATATGCTTTCCATCCATCCATTTAATTCTTTTTATACTTGAGTCATTGAAATTTTGTTCCGGTAGTTTTGTGATTGCTTTGGTAGGTTGGAGATGATTGTAGTAGAGATGCCATTGTTTGTGGAGTAACCTACAGGATATTGTTACAATTATTGACATACTAAAGATGTGCAGATAATTCTTTCAAGAGTATTTGCGCTGTAACTGTGAGAAATAGAGATCCAGATTCACGTCACTCCCATGGATGAGCCGAGCCTATCGAGAGCCAGGGCTGGAGCAATGAACGCCACTGTCGGCAGGCTTGTAAACTGGCAGGCTTGTAACTGCCGGAGTCGGATATTATCGTCTGTTTTAGACAAGCGTTTGGTCTCTTGTCTAAATTTAACCATAGCTGAAGTGTTGCAGCCACCTTTTTTTTAAGTCACATTTTTTTTTGGGTTTATTGGTCTCACACCACTCATATTTTCGCGTTTTTGATCCACACCACTGAAATTCACCTAATAGGTATCACACCACTGTAATTTTCCACTTCTTTGAGATACACCATTATATACGCTTTTCAGTGCATGTATTTCGGTATTTCCCTTCCTGCCCTTCGCAACCCACGCACGCACGCATGGCTGCACGTATGGCTGGCTTAAATATGCTAATCCTGGCAATATGCTTAGACATGCACGCATGTGCTATTCCTGGCAATATGCTTAAACATGTACGCATGTGCTATTCTATAAATATGCTTAAACATGCACGGATGTGTAAATCAACCACAACTAAATTAAAAAAATGGAAACATGCTACGTTAACATGGCTGCTAGGGCTAGGGATTCGAGAGGATTTGGGAGGAACAAGAAAAAGAGAACGACGGAAAAGGAGAGGACTGCGTCGCGCGTCCAGGCCTTCTGGGCTTACCCCTTTGTTGTGAAGGGCGTAAATGGAAATACGGAAATACAATGGCCTGCAAATGGGCCCAATGCTTCAAAAAGCATACATAATGGCGTTTTGCTTCAAAAAGCATACATAATGGCGTATCTCAAAGAAGTGGAAAATTACAATGGTGTGAGACATATTAGGTGAATTTCAGTGGTGTGGATCAAAAATGCGAAAATATGAGTGGTGTGAGACCAATAAACCCTTTTTTTGACACGGCTTCCTCAGGTTGCCTAGCCGCAAGATCGTGGAATTACCGTAGTCAGTAGGCGTTTCGGCTGTGGAAAATGTGTGAGAGAATCTGAAGTCCTTGCGGGCTAGTCGAAATGGAGGCCCAGCACTGAAACGCCAGTTTATCGGCTGTGGTTGAGCGCTCAGTGTCAGTGGTTTCCTGCTCACACAGCAATGGTATGCCGTTTTGTCCCACGTCGTATGATTTCTATCACAAAATAGGCCTATGGAACATTTCAACGCATACTGCAGCAAACTATTTATCTCAATAGCTCATGTGTCAAGAACAAGCCTTGGCCTCAAACTTGGGTAGAACAACGAAGGCGATCGATGTTGGTGCTAGGCGCACCGGCGAATCGACGGCGACGAGCACTGGATCCATAGCTGGAATGCTGCCAGCATCTTCAAGTTCTAACGGGACCCCGTTGAGCAGCATCGTCTTGCTCTGGAGATCGCCGTCCTTGGCGGTCAGATGGTACTCCTCCCTCATCTTGGTGTTGCTTGGTGGTTTACTTCCCAGCCATGAGACTGCTTTCTTGAGCCTGTGTGTGAAAGAACTGCGCTTCTCAAGGTCAGGTCTTTTACCGAGGCTGACGTTGATGTCATTCTGGAGAGTGACGTTGTATCCAGTAGTGTTGCTTAGGTTGATCAACAGAAGCGTGATGCCTTGCTGCATTTTGAAGCAATCATTTTCAGAATCGGTAATCTAGCAAACATTATTCCATCTCTCTTGATAAAGTGATCATTTGTAGACACATGGTTCACAGTCAACAAAATTATCATACCATATCAATCAAAATTTAGTAACATAAGATTAGATTATCCTAACTGCACTGGTAATTCTATTGAAAAGAAATAGCCGATTTACAAAAGGGTGTGCAGCCCATACCTGTTGTTTTCTACAATGAGCATAAGCACGTATTTGACGTGGTGCATTTATATCAACTGAAAGAACTCCATTGCCCATAAGCCGATGCCATAGTAGAGCACTGATAAAGTGGTCAAAATATATATCAAAATCGTTGTCTATAATCACCAATATAAATCGTTTTATAGAATTTCATAACTCTAGACTTGCCTGTAGTAATCAGGATTTGGCAGAAAAGTTTCTGTGTCAAGCAATCCATAGTTGCCACCGATGAGAGTCTGCCTGCAGAACACTTTTGTGTTGTACTTAGATGCCATCCCAAGCTGATCTAGATACCTGTATTCATAAAAAAAAGTCTATCACAAACTCAAACATCCTACTCGACCCCAGCATCAGTGTATACTCATGCCACACATGAAAAATTGAAAGAGAACTGACCAGATGCTGTTGATGAATGTATTTGACACCAGTAGACCACCATTGTTGAATACACCGCCACTTTCACTGACCCAAGCAGAAGCCCATGTTCCATGCCTTTGGATGGTAAGTTGCATGTCTCTGTAAGTATCTTCAGCACGATCTAAGTACTTTGGGTCTAAGATCTTCCTTATAAGATGAACGTCATTCCCTGGTAATGAAGTTTTATTGTTGATGCATGTTGTGTATTGATTACATAAATTGGCATTGCTAATGATAAAATAAACATGTCTGGTTAACAAACAGCATATATTTCTGACTGGATAAAAGTGATTAATACTACATCTCCTAAGAAAGGCCTTGCTATTTAAGAGAATTTCGAAAGGGAGGTTTATACATTTTATCTGATATGCAGCCTTTGCTTCACTCTTTAATTTATATCGACAAAAGAAGCAAACAAATTAAAACAATGTACCTTAACCGTTAAATATCTTGTCATTTGGCATCAAATCAAATTATGGACCACTTATTTATAAGGATCACAAATTTGTTTATATTACAAAAGCATCTGTATCATTATGGACTTTTTGAGGTACAGTTCATACTACAGATGTTCAGCCATTTATTCAGATTCTATGAGTATAAACTTAGAGTAGTTCTACCTGCGTAAGCATTCGAATCATGGAATTTTAGTAGGTACAATGGTTTTGGAACAATGGAACAGGATTACTCGGATGAGATTACAGTCAAAAAAATAAATCTCATACCTCCACCAAGACTATATACATGGTGAGATAAGGCATTAACAACACCAGGACCTGAAGTCTCAAGTAGTTGAGAATACCACTGTTGATCAAAGAACCCTCCTGGGGCTAACAGGAGTGGCTTGGACAGTGGTGCCTTATACAATTGCCGAAGGATGGATTTAAATTCAATTACATCCTTTCCGTAAAGTTTAGCATCAACTTTCGCTCGATTCCATGCCCACTCAGCTCATTGCCTGACAAAACAAGAGCCTGTGTAAAAATGTAATTCTCAAACAAACTGGCTCACCCCTTATTCCATGCATAACAAACTTGGAGAACTTCTGGGTAAAAAGATAGTATTACCAAATTCCCAAGAGCTAACTGGGTATCCCTTCGAGATTGTGTATTTTATAAAATCAAATGCATTTGTGGAGTTCCATTTGCCTGCCCAGATGGAACGCCGGACATTATACCTCCCGTAGAGTGCATTCACACCAAATGTGACAATTGCTCTGCACATAGATGTTTGCTCACCCATTAGCTAGTTTGCACTTAGCATGCAGAAACCTCATATAAGATGAACAAACAAGTGGGGGCTGATTTTTTTCCCCACTCCATATAGAAAAAGAATGAAAATTCAATTTATATGCAGATACCTGTGTACAAATACGCGATGCACATGTAGTTACATTGACAGGTCGAACTTTATCATGTCTTACATATGTGCTTACAATTTAGTAATCCTAAAGATATGTAGAAATGGATAGCTTTTAGTTATTTTTATCAATAAAAAACCAGCTGAGCCAGCAAAATCATAGACTGCCAAAACCCAAACTACATAAATGGGCATGCCATATAACGGTTTTAGAATATGCGAGTTGAAATATGTTAACATCTGCAAAAGTTATGCTGGATAATTTAAGTTCTCACAGCAGTGGCGACAAAACAAAGCTTGAAATTAGAATTCTCACCCTGTTCTCTGGAATAGATCATTCAGTTTGTCCCACCTATCCATACCAAGGCAACCAACTGAGAAACCAAACAATCCATTGGATACGTTTGTGAATGGGGAGCATGGACTTTCTGTTCCCACATCATAAACAACTCGGTCTTGCAAGGAGCCTCCCAGCCTAATCCTCAAATGGTCAAACGCTGCAGATACAATTAACAATTTTTATTTTTTTGTGTGAAACATGGAGAAAAGTAACCGACAGTCTACCAGCCTACTAGGCCCTTGTATAAAGTCAAGAGGGATGGCAAATATGTAACCGGCAACCACTGAATGTAACTCAAAGGGCCTACCTTGAATGGCTTGAGCAAGAAATGGGTGATCCAGATCCTGAATGGACAGCATGAAAAGTTAGTCCAAACAGCATTGTGTAGCCCACCAATTACAAGAGAAGAAAACAAATATAAAGCATATACTCCACCAGATTAAGGATTGACGCCTGGCCCCATGGACACTGATTATAGTTGCACTTCTCCGGCGGCCACCAATCAATTGTAGCACAGACGTAGTTGTCATCCGTGGCAGCAATCCTACTCGAGCCTTTAACTATGACCGTCGCCTCCTCCGGCTGCTGAGCCGAAGCCCAACGGGGAGCATGCAGGCAGATGAGCGCAAGCAGCAGCAGCCTCAGCCTCGGCTCCATGTTTGCTTCCTACCTTTTTACCTAGAAGGCAAAATCAAAACCCAGAGATGTGTCATGATCTCCTGAAGCACACCATTTCCGCTGGAACAATTTATTGGAACATGACGGCTAGTAGGTGTGTTATAAGCGAGAGGAATTCAATTTGCAGCTCGAAGTTCGTCCGGAACTTTTCGAATTCAACAACCGAACACCACATATATACTTGGAAAATGCAAATGCAATCCGGGCCAACGACTCAGAACAGCAGCAGCAGCACACCAGCAATATGCATATGGCAAGAAAAGACGACATTGTTGAACCGGAGAAAGAAGCGGAGAGTTCACCTCTCCCGAGCAAGACCTGGCTAGCATCCGCCGGACAAGGAAGCGCAGATTTCAGCGCACGCTGATCCCGCCGACGCAGGACGCTCGTCCTCACTCCCGGTCCTGGCCGAGCCGCGCGCGCATACAGGAGACCACCACGGGAGTTTCGGCCGTCGGCTCCACGGATCCGGACTCCAGATGCTTGGGAGCCTAGCCCAGGGCAGGCCACCGATTCCCCGGGGCTCCAACCGTCCCACACGTCGCTGCCTTTTGGGATGCCGTCGGTGCCGCTGCTGCTCTGCTGCTGCTACGCGGCAGTAGAACACCGCAACGCGGCTGGTTGCCTTTGCCTCCTCGCGGAATCGCGGATGCGGGGAGCAACGTGGGGAGCCACGTGACGGCAGTAGCCAGCAGGGCATGTCTGCTTCAATAATTCTCTTTAATTAACAAAAAAAATCTCGGTAACCGAGCGGTTGATTTGTTGGTTCAGGTCATCAGCTGGTCCGGTCCGTCGGTTGGTTCGTTCCGTCTCGGTGCCAACGATTTCGTCGCCAAGAAACTGGCTGGACGACGGCATCACGTACTAGGAGGGAGGAGCAGTAGCTGTGAAGTTTGAGAATTTTAGTGCGAGTGATGCAGATGCACAACCGAAAATAGAGATGGCTGTACTTGTGGTAGGTGAACGTGAGAGCAGCCCGACAGTGACACTGTGCCTGCCCATTGGGGATTGTGTGTGTTCACTGTGCCTATGGCCAGTAGGGCCATGGCCCTAGTCGCGGCCCAGATTTTTTTTAGGAGCAGCTCTTCAGTTTTGGCCCAACAAGGATTAGCCCAGTAAGGAGGAGAGTAGGGCAGATCTCGGCGTCTCCCGCTGGGCCGCTCGTACGGGCCGGCGCCGCCACTCTGCCTCCCGCGGTCCCGCCTCACGCTCCACCCGCGGCGGCGCTTAGGGTGTACTCCACCATAATAATTGATAAAATTTCTGATGATCATGTAACTGAAATGTCTATCAATCTTTTTGTGAGTGCATAGGAACTGGAGCATGGCACCAGCTGCTGATCCTGCTGATGCTGTGTGCTCTTTGCTGGGGTATCGCTTGTACTAGGCATCACCTGTCGTCATCTCCTCCGTGGAACCCGTGTTCCCTACACGATAGCCCTCCTTGTCCTGGGAATTGCCCTAGGATGGCTAGGTTTGTCTCACCCCTTTCCATCTATGAACGGAAAATTCCGGTTTTCTTTTCTCAAAAGAATTAATCAGTTCTGGAATATTTATTTCTTGGGCATGCAGAATACGGGACAAGTGGTGGTTTAGGCAAACTTGGAGCTGGCATTCGTATATGTGAGTTTACCTTGGCTACATGTTTTATGACCGGAAGCTACGCAATACTTGCAGATAAATTGTGTGACTAACCACTTGCTAATTATGTTTCCAAAATTACAGGGGCGGGCATAAATCCTGACCTTCTCTTGGCTGTTTTTCTTCCTGCTCTTCTATTTGAAAGCTCTTTTTCAATGGAAGCACACCAAATAAAGGTACCTTTTATGTTTGACTATCTATGATGAAATCTGAATGGATTAATTAGAAGTTCAGAACTATGCCCCTTTGCTCCCAAGTCTTTCTGTGTTTGAGTCAATCAAATTCAAGTAGCTATTTAACTCTTACCGGATGATTCTGCTTGGATTTCTTTCCCAGCCAATTTTCTGATGCAGGTTGTGAATATCTCTTTCATCTTCATTAAAATGCTTATTTTACAGAGATGCATGGCACAGATGTTGTTACTTGCTGGTCCAGGTGTTATAATATCAACATTTATCATTGGCACTGCTATAAAGGTTTGTTTACCTTTATAATGGACATAACCAGCATCTTTAATGCTTCAAATTGATACTAGTTGTTTCATTTGCAACAGCTTACTTTTCCTTATGATTGGAACTGGAAAACGTCTTTATTGTTGGGTGGCCTGCTTAGTGCCACTGATCCTGTTGCTGTCGTTGCGTTTTTGAAGGAGCTAGGAGCAAGTAAAAAGC
The DNA here is from genome assembly GCA_015847255.1 of Hyparrhenia diplandra. NCBI lineage: Eukaryota > Viridiplantae > Streptophyta > Magnoliopsida > Poales > Poaceae > Hyparrhenia > Hyparrhenia diplandra. The sequence goes on along the minus strand of JADLZK010002713.1, from coordinate 71,285 downwards.
TCAGCACGATTATTGAGGGAGAGTCTTTGATGAATGATGCGTACGCTTCCATGACTCTTTAGTTTCTTCATCGATTTTAATATACCTTTTGTTTTTGCTTGGCTATTTATCTGTTTTTCTTTGGATAAATTCTATTGATGAAAATGAAAACATACACTTGTATACATAATTATATTTTTTTTTCCCCAAAGTTCGACTGATATGGTGACATATTTAAAATGGTCCTTAGAGTTTGAGTTATTGAAAGCTTACATTTAAATTATCTCTATATAATACAATTACTTGTGACAGCACATCTATTACACTTTATTTAAGGGACTCTACTAACAATTCCTAAAGCTTTAAAAAAACTCGCTTAATTTGTGTGTTTCCAATGGGGATATTTCATCAGATAACAATATAGAATCCAATAAAGTTTTAATTTTCCTTCCCAAAATGAGACACTGTAACCTGACATTACAAGAAAGGCCTACACTAACAGCATAAGAAAAATCCCCTGAAACATTTTGTGACCATGATGCAAATATAACCTTGTTATTGATGAAAGTCAAGATCAGGATTCAGTCAACTACTGATCCTGAGCTGCCTATGTCTTCATGATATTGATTACTTTGTTGTTGAGATTTGCTTATGTAAGCACCAGCTAATTGAGGTGATAAGGACAGGAAAGCTTATTAAAACTTTTCGAATTTTGTTCTCTGGAACAATTCAGGAAATTGTTTTGATTTTTGTAAAATTGCATATGTACCATTGTTAAGTTTTTTTTGGAACTGGCTATTTATACTAAACAAGCACACATTCTCAGGGTTTTCGATTGTTGTCTTTCAGTTATTCTATCGTATGGTGCTTGGAGGAAGTTTCAATGCAGGGTCAATAATAGTGTTCTTAACAGAAGTTTCACTTGGATCGTATGTGCAATTTTTCTCCTATAATTTCCATACTTTCCAATATGGCTACCAAGTTTCTATTAATAACTGGTACCTTTTTCTTGGTAGTGTTGCACTGGGCCTTGCCTTTGGAATTGTTTCATTGCTATGGCTGCGCTTTACATTTTCAATGATACAATCATAGAGATGACGCTTACTCTTGCTGTGAGCTATATTGCTTTCTTCACTGTAAGATAATGATCATATCCAACATCTCTTACACATTTTCATGGGTACACGATTTTTTCAGTTTCATGAAATAGCTGGCGGAAAATGTAATAACTGTTAATATCAGTGCTGTAATCATGTTCTGTGGTAGATCCTTTTGCCATATTGCTTGAGATGCATTTTTACTAGTAATCTGCAAGACAAATTTCTGCCCTGAATCTGGATATAAGTGTCAGCCAAGCTGTGATATCTTCTTTTAATGTTTTTCTTATATTTGCTAATATCAGGCCCAAGATGCACTGGGGATATCTGGTATTTTGACCGTCATATTTTTGGGAATGTAAGTAGAAGCTCTCTTCACAATCTTGATTTGCATATACTTGACATCGTTCTTCGAATGTTAACTTGTCAAACTTGCAGGTTCTATGCAGCTTTTGGAAAAACTGCTTTCAAAGCTGACAGTCATCGAAGTTTGCACCATTTCTGGTATGCCACTTTATGTCGTTAGCAAAGACCAAGATTCTGAACAGATCACATATGTTAGTTCACCGTTTCTTGTGTATTCCATCAGTTCCTTAATACCAACTTTCTCGTAAGCATTATCGGGACCGTTTCTTGTGTATTCCATCAGTTCCTTGATACCAACTTTCTCGTAAGCATTATCGGGACTTAGAATGGTACATTTAAATCTACTGAAGTACATCTGCTTTACCACATTTACATTTAAGTGTATAATACTTGTCCACCTGTGTTTTTGCTTGCAACACACCCACATACACCTCTATTGATATTTGTATGTTAATAGACAATATAGTTTTTTCATCTTAAAGTGGCCTTGGCAGCAGTATATTGTATTTCCCAATCTTTTTTTTTCTTGAGCACACAGGAGAACTGCGTATCATTGTATTAATAGTAGAAGGGTGGAGTCATACAGAAAGACCCCAACACTCAAGAGCGACACTTAATCGCCTTTTACAAGTAAGGACGACCTGAGACCCTAGACCTGGGCAGCCTAACCAATTTCCTAGCTGAGAGAGAGAGCAAGGCTCTTGGCCCTTGGCTCCTGCCAAGGTCCAGAAGTGTGCCTCATACCTGGCCATAGCCATCATAATGGTAATAGGCGCAGCCCCACTAAAAACGCAGTCATTGCGATGCTTCCAAATACACCAAGCGCCAAGAATGATGAGGGAGTTTACACCTTTACATGCATCTCCGTTACAGCTACTACTGCGTACCCTTACCCACATTCATAGAAGGATGAGTCGGTGGTCGCCGGGGGTGAGTTGGGAGAAGCCCACATGGGGAAAGAGGGAGTGCCAGAATTGTCTTGCGACCACACACCCTATGAGCTGATGTTGGATATTTTCTTCCTCTTGATCACACAAGAGGCATTTGTCTGGGTGTTGAAGGCCTTGTCACGCCAACCCGATCTATCCAAAGCATCGGTTGTGAGCAACCCAACCACATGAAGAAGCGGCATTTGGGTGGAGCCCAAGACTTCCAAATCCACTCATATGGTCTGATTGAATGGGACCCTAAAAAGAGCATCATATTTCCCAATCTTCATAGCCACACGTTAAAAAACAATTCACACTCTTAATCATCACCACCAATATTTCATCATTTTTTTTTGCAGAATGCTTCTTGTATCATTCTTAAATTGATACTTTTATCTCTTTTAGGAGGAACAATGTAGTTATTGTTTGGCTAACTAATTCATTGATATATCTTCAGTAGACATTAAGTTCAATAATATTTATTATTTTACCTTTTCTATATTCAGGGAACTGGTTGCTTATGTTGCGAATACGCTTATTTTCATCTTGAGGTACACTAACTTTCTTTAGATCTTTGAGAAAAGTATTGTCTGTTTTTTTTTTTTTCTTTGGTAAAACCAGACTGTTTGTGCCTCTGTTTGACATGTTTTATGATTTATTATTATATATATACCATTATAATCATACTTACATGTGAATTACCCTCGATGGGATTGTTATTGCAGATGGTGTACTAGAAGACAACATCCATTTCGAGAGACATGGTATTCATCATCCATTAGAAAAGCTGGAGACATTTTTACTTAGTCTTTCATAGCCTCTATGTTTCTTGCTTAAACTTTATCCTTTGTGGGTAATAAAATTATATTGTTCCTAGTTTTCATCGTGTTGGCTTTATTTCAGGCCTATTTTGAATAACATGTAATTTTGTATGCATTATATGGTAACATGTTAACCGTGTGGACATTATTTCAGGCGTATGCAAGAAATATGTAATTTTGTATGCATTATGCTACATAACATATTCTCAAGAAATATGTAATTTTGTATGCATTATGCTACATAACATATTCTCAACTAGTCCCTCGCTAGGTGTGATTTGTCTAATTCATCTCACTTAAAAGAAATGCAATGTACTTTGTTGTAACTCCTATTGTGCAGCTTATAATTTTCTTTCATCTCTTGCTCTTCTAGGCACTTCATGGGGGTTCCTTCTCTGCTCTATGTCTTCGTGCAAATAAGTCGGGTTGTAGTTGTGAGCCTTTTCTATCCGTTCTTGCAATACTTGGGATACGGTTTGGACTTGAAAGAAGCTACAATTCTTGTTTGGTCAGGCTCTCAGGGGCTGTTTCTCTAGCATTATCACTATCTGTTAAAAGTAATTACGTTGATCATCTGATTAGTCTCTCTTGTTATCATTATGTGAATATTAGTCTCTTTTTTTCTTCAAAGCATTATTTATCCATATGTTTTTTTCTTGAGTTATTTACTAAAATATTTTTTTCTAGCGTGCTAGTGATACAGCTCAACCTTTTCTGAAAACCGAGAAGTTGGAATAGTGGTATGTTAAATTTCCCTTGAAGAAGTCTGAAACGTTTAATTTGAACTTTGCTGACTTTGTTGCATGTTAAACAGTTTTGTGTTCTTCACTGGTGGCATCGTGTTTCTAACATTGATATTTAATGGTTCTACCACACAATTTTTGTTGCACCTTTGTTTGGTATGGACAAACTTTCATCATCGAAGGTTAGCTTTACTAAAATTTTAATCCATCATTTTTGTTTGTGCTATTACGCTTTAGAATTATTGTAACCTCGTAACTCATACTGTCTTCCTTTTCTTATATTAATCGGTGTGATGCAATGTGCTACATTATCATAGTGCTATGAATTAAAGCAATTGACAATAATAATGTATTGGCTCATCTTAATTTATAGTTTTGGGTTTTGTAGTCCTTTTGTGTTAATGCTCGTGATGAAAATTTTAATATGATTCTCTTAGATTCAAGGGCGACCTTAGGTCATCCTTTTGTTTTTTGGCTTGATGCTTTCAGTTTTTTTGACACATGCTTTTCGGTTAATCTGGTTGTAAGTATAACCCGGTGTTTTGCTCTTTTAATTTAATACAAAGTCCACTGTGGGGAACTCCCTCACGTTTTTCCGTCGAAAAAAAATAATAATATGATTCTTCTGCAGCCTTCGCATGTTAGATTATACAAGATATGAAATGCTAAACAAGGCACTAGAGGCTTTTGGTGATCTTAGGGATGATGAGGAGCTTGGACCTATTGATTGGGAAGTGCTTTGTAAAGAAAAATATCACATTCTTGAATGACTTGGGAGATGATCATGTGCATCCACATGCGATGAAGATGATTACATCCATGCCATGAACTTAAAGGATATCCGTGTGCGGCTTTTGAATGGTATGTGACCTAATTACATAATGTGCTGATGAACTTCGGTTAATTGTCTTCTGATTTCATTACCAAGTTATTTGTAACTTGTACTACGTGTACAAACCGATTTGTAGTTTCCGTGCTTGCATCGGTTCAGTAAAGGACTATAGGCACCTGATTGGTATTTTCATTGAGTCAAGATTCTATTTAAGGATAGGTAGCACCATAATTGCCATAGAAGATTGTTGCATGCCTGCGTCGCCCAACTCCATTGCCCTAGCCCTGGTTTCTCTGTTATTTTCATGCCTTATTTTGTAAATATTTTGATCGGTGTGCAATCCACATACTTGGGGTATGATTGAAGAGGGATGGATAACTCAAGCTACAACAAACATTTTACTGAGATCAGTAGATGAAGCTATGGATCTTGTTTCTAGTCAACCATTGTGTGATTGGAAGGTTTTGCGGCCCAATGTTCATTTCCCAAATTACTACGGGTTTATCCAGAGCTGGTTTGCCTCAAAGGCTTATCACATACTTCGCTGTACAAAGATTGCGGTCAGGATGTTACATATGTGCTTTGCATTTCTTCATGCTCATAGAATTGCACGGAGACAATCTGCATGATTTTCTCGGTAAAATTTTGGAAGCACTTTTTACTTTGCTAATTACTAATTATTATTTATCTACTCTACAAATTCTATGGAAAGGAATAGAAATTTCGGACTCAGCTCTCTTAGATGTGAGGAATGTTATGTGTGAAACATTTCTTGGTGTTAGTTTCTATTGTTTGTTGGTCATAAGTGGGAACAGAAGTATACTTTAGGCGAGAGACATAGTCTATTACTATTAAGGTTGAACCAAATATAATTCACTCCTTTATAGTTATAATGAAAAACCATGTCTTGATTCATCTCTCTCAATTTTTTCAGTCCTATTTTCTCCTTTCACAGTGTTTCATAGGTGCTTGGGAGTTCAACTTGCATGTATGATTGTAATCGGACCATCAACGGTTATCGGGTAATAATTTTTAATATTCTTTCTTCAGGTGATAGTGAGATTGCAAGAATAGTTATTGGTGAAAGCAACTGCTGAGTGGGAGGAAGCTAGAAAGTTTTTGGAAGATGTTCGTGTTACATTCCCCGTGGTTTGTGGTTCACGAGGTTGCCATTGGCAAAATTAGCTACAAAAATTTACTTACGTCATTTGAATCAACTATTATGGAGTCTTCAGCCTCTAGAACAAAATTTTTGATAATTCCTTCTTTCAATTATCAGTCTTCTTTTGCGAGAACTAGAGAATGTGCATTATCTAATCTAAAAATGAAATAGTCACTTTGACCTTTGGAGATTTTTCATGTACTACCTCCATATCAAAATATTTGTTGTTGTTGACTTTTTGGTCACGACATTTGACCATTTGTTTTATTAAAAAAGAATTATGTAATATCATTTATTTTTTTGTGGTTTACTTTACCATAGTTATTTTAAGCATGATTTATCTTTTTAGTACATTTGCAATAAATTTTTGAATAAGACAAATGGTCAAACATGGCAAAAAAACAGTCAAGACCAAAAAAATTGATATGGAGGGTGTACTTGGATGTCGAGTAAGTTCGTAAACGGTTGGCTAGGGATTTTGAATCGGGGGATTTGATTGTAAGATTTTAAGAATTGTTTGTTTTCTACAAAATTCATATGAAATCCATGTGGCATATTATATTGATGTTCGTGTTTGTTAGCCCCTAGCACCTCCCAAGATCACACCACCTACTACTCACAGGTGGAAAACTTCTCGTTTGTGGCACTACACCTCTTTTGTTCATTAATTCACCACATTTCACACATTACACTCGATTTTAACACATCACAAGTACACACACTAAGTTGTGTCTCAGTCGCACAACCCAGCCAAGAATACTCACGCTACTATCTCCATTAGCACAGCCACACGCTGTAAACTAATCACTCAATTACCACACAACCACTACTGTTGTATACTGATCATGCTTCACTATGCACGCACTCCGTGCTTTCACTCACAAACTGATCAACTCACAAGTTGATCAGCTCTGTTCACCACTACATTGCTCCCTCTTCTTTCTTTCTCTCACTTTCACTCACTTTTATTCACAAACTGATCAAACTTGCTTTACTCAAGTTGATCTGATCTACTCACCACTACATTGCTCCCCCACTCTTTCTCCCACTCTCTCTCCCTCTACCTTTTTTTCACACTTGCTGCACCACCTCTCGTTTTATACCACAAGACATCCCTAGTGCCTTACTCATGAAAACTTCAGTCTTGCCTTTCACAAGGCAAAGACTTGACTTGCACTCTAAGGAAAATACTTAACTTGCACTCAAGGCAAAGACTTGACCCACACTAACATCCAACAAGGATTACATAAGAAAAACTTAACTACATGAATGAAGTAAAAGTGTGCCCCATTGGTTAAAAAATAGTAACCCTATTTTAATTTAAAACTAGAACAATGAACACTTTCATTACCCGCGACATTTTAATAATGTCGTGGAGGCGCCTTTGTGGAGCCTTGGACTGAAAAAACAGGTGGCCATCGTGTGCACTCCTGGCTACAACTAACCAACTGAGTGATACTTGGTTCACTCACGGGAGTTTTCTTTTGTTTTAATTCTAAAAATGTGTTTCCACATTTACAGGTGATTTCTTTTGTTTGAATTTCTAAAAATGTGTTTCCACATTTACAGGGTGCTTTTCTGTAAAAAAGGCTCGGCAAGTGGCGTATTCTGTATTGACACACATCTAAAACTTCAATAAGCCTATCTCCCACTAGGGAGTTCTCTCGTAATTCTCACCTCCCGATTGGTGTACGTTGCCTGGGTTGTCCACCGGTTGCCCTTTCGCGTTACCTGTTTGTCCACCGAATTGAAGTGTCCACCACCTCCACCAGGTGTTGAATGCGGCGTGATTAGTAACTGAATCAACGTGTACTCCCCACCCGGGCCTCTTTCGTTCCCTCACGGACTTTTCGTTTCCTCCCGCAACGCCGCCGTCGTCGCATGCATCTCGCCTCCCCACCGCCGCCGCCCCCCTCGCCTCCCGCATCCATAAAGGCACGCCCACGGGCGCTCGGCCCGCTTTGCCCGCTCCTTTCCCATCTGCTTTCGCATGCTCCGCGCAGACGGACCGCATCCCGCCCGCATCCGACCTCCCCGCCGGCCGCGAGATCCCCGTCGGCGCCGCGACCTCCCCCCTGTAATGCCACCCCACGCATCCACGCCGCGCCGCCAGCCGTTTGGAGGGGGCGGAGACATAACCGTGCGCGTGGAGGACGCCCATGGAGGCCGTGGCGCGCGCACACTGCCACCTCGGACCACGGCGTCGGCTCGTGGAATAGGGGGAGCGGGGCAGCGGCCGTCTTGCCGCCGCAGGCTCGGCCGCCGCCGGCCACGCTGCACTCCAGCCTGTCCATGGCCGCGCGCCGGAGCCGGAAAGCCGCTGGACGGGCCTCGCCATTGAGCCGCGTCCGCGGCGGGAGGATACGCCGCGTTCTTCGACGACGAGCTCGGGTGGACGGAGGCGCGCGGAAGACGGTGGCTCGCCAAGATGCCGACGGCCGATGACGGCCTCCGCGGAGCGGATCCGAGGAAGGAGTTCCTAACCACGGAGGCCTGGGATGGACGCGAGCACGTCGCCAGGCTTCTGGCGGCTGCCGAGGTACGACTTGGAGGGGGCGGCTCGTGCCGCGGTTCCAGTGACGAAGGTGCCGCGGGGCGACGGCCGTGGCGCACCGAGGAGGATTTCGTGGCCAAGTTCATCGGGCCGTTTACGGTCAAAGTCCCAAACTTGGCCAAGATCTACGAGGCCGCCGTTTCGGTATGAATCGGGGAGATAGAGTATTGGGCAACGGAGAGCTGATGATGCCTGTAGGTAGCAAGGCATATCTTCGATATATGCAACTCCGGTGTAGAGTTCAGTTTTGGTAAATCTTGTAATAAGGATGAGATGCCTTTCATACAAGATTAGATGCGTAATGAATGGCGATGAACTGTATTAACCACGACAAACAGATTTTGAACACCGATGTTTCTACTTGTGAAGGTGTACTTTTGAACACTGGTGCTTCTATTGTGGTATGGTACAATTGCCATTTTTTCTAAAGAATTGTCTCGCATCATAATTTTCTTATACGGTTATGCCATATTGATCGATTGCATCGAACTTTACTTATTTCAGTTGGCATTAGTTTGATCACTAATATCGCAATATGGCTTTGATTAGTGCTTGATATCCCAATTCCCAACGAGATTCTACATATATGAACCCAAAATTAGGGTACACATTGCGGTGTCGGTACTAATAGTAAACCGACAAAGAAGACGGCTTCCATAATCGCAACTTGCGCGGATAAGCATAATCAACGATTGTTAATCGCAAAATCGAGATGATGCATATAAATTATAATAACATAATTACAATTCTCTGGATCTTTCTTGAGAAGAACAAAACAACGAGGGGAACTTCTCATATCTTTGGAGCAAACCGCATAATGTTCACTTTCATGTACAAGACATGTTATATACAACATACTACAAGCTAAAAGAATTATGTCACCATTTAAGCTATTCACGTTACATATATTTAGTTATCTACACCAAAATGCTAAAATTATCAACTAGCATGTATTATGATATTTATTCATTCATGTATTAGTACATATAAATAGTATAATTTCACTTGCAATCTCCGCAACAGCACGCGGGGTATTCACCTAGTGAATCGGTATATTCAAAACCTTTTGGAAGACTGGATTATTGGAAGAAAAGGAAATGTTCCATCTAGATGATGTTTTTGCGGTATATCCGGGATATTTGACTTGTTTTTCTTGTTCCCAAGTGAAAATGAATTAACTTTGTGGTTTAACCGCAAATCACAACATATTTGCTAATTATCATAGTTTTCACTTGTCGGATAGACTTGAAGAAGCTTAAGAGGAACCCACCATTGGTGAAAATGTCAAGAGTTGGCGATCTTTTATGCACTCATCCTGTTGTCGGTATTACGTATGCTGCTGGCATGCGTGATCGTTTGTTAAGCAATGCAACGAAACAATAAAAAGCATATGGCCCCCTCCTTTATAGGGAAGGGTCGGGCCCAAGCGGGTGTATGGTTTGTTTAAACTTGGAATAGAAAAGGTCGGTTTACGCCTCAAGATCACTTCATTACATTCTTGTTGTAGTATATATTTTACTACTTTAGTTCTATAATAAGCATATACCACCCCTTGCTCCTTTTTTATGGACCCGTGGACAAGTGCGGGACAATTGGATGATTCTAATACCGGAGGGCAACCATCGGATCGGTTCTATTACATGGAAGCACTTTGGGTTTTATATGAGGTGCTAATAGCGGGAAGCCTTATATTTGTGATATGATTATGAATCCTGTGATGCATTATTTCTTCATCGAAGGCGTAAAGATAGAGCAAGCTGCCCACTTTCGATCCATTTGTTGATGCCCTTCTATGGAAGGTACAAATGTACAATATGTTTCCTTGCTTGTGTGCTCATTCAATGTATTTTACTTATCTTTGAGGAAAGTCCTCGTAGATATGTTTCTTCCAACAGTTTTTTCTTTTTTTGAACAAGTGCTTGCAACAGTTGATATACCATACACATTACTAATGAGATAACATGGTGTCCACCTTTGTCCAAGGAAGGCTCGGAAAACAAGAGGTTGCACCATGATTTAGGGCTAAATAGACTGGAGAACATAACAGGAGCGGACTATCGAGCTTTCATAGACTAAAATGTTCCTTTGTGCAAAAGAATTTATATTTTCTAGTCCATCATCAATCACATTTCTAAAATTGCAGGGGAAAGCGCTCTAGTCATTGCGAAGCTTTTACCCCAGGATATTTGAAAAAATGACAATGCATGAGATGAGGCTTCTCAATGCTTTGAAGCATCTAGTATGAATGACATCTACAATGTCGGTGAAGACATAGTATTGGAGCGAATTATGTTGGCATCTTCTTTGGAAGGGATTACGAACACAAAGGACCAAAATATGATTGCATCTCGAGAGTGCTACTTCCATCAAACATCCATTCAAACTATGGCCAAAATTCTTACGGTACTATGAATTTTGATCGATTGAGCAATGACTTTTTAAAAAGCTAAATATCTAAATGTAGCTATGTTAGTTCCTACATGGTTGATGACTTGGGCTCACCTTTTACGGTAACCACGTGGACAACTACTACACGTCACCCGGTTATCGGTGGAAGCTACAACTAGGATTATCTTCTTTAAAAAGGGGAGGCCTTTGGCGAAAACCAATCGGCAGAGAAGCTCATCATCCATATCTCAAACCCGGAAGCAAGTCGGGCACTGTCCTGGCGCTTTTGATACCGGCTTGGAAGAAATCATCACGCGGTTGACTCATAACAACCTATCTTGGGCAAGTCATATGGCACACTTTGTGAGGGAACCCGATTGTATCATCTCATTTTGTTACACATGTCGCTATGGTATGTGCATGGTGCTTCAAGTTGAATGCACATTGGGCCTTCGATTAGAGAAATATGTCTCAAACATTTCGATAGACTGGAGAAGTTAGAAGATGAGTGAGCCACTCTAGAGGGTGTAAATATAGTTTGCATGTAAAAAAGAAGTAGAAATTGGCATCCCCATTATTAAAAATTGTGTTTTTCTTTCTCGACTACATTACCTCCTGCAAAGACTAAAGCCAAGTTTAATCAATTTGTAAAATGGTTGGGTTTGAGTTGGGTCGAAAATCTAGGTTCATGTCCGACCGTCACATGGTCGGGTTGGGTTCGAGTTTTTTTTTTGTCATTTTCGGGTTGGTTGGGTTAAAAAAATGACCCACGCCGACCCGTCACATGGTTTTGGGCGGTCGGGTTTAATTTGTCGGGTCGAACGGTCCATGATTAGGTTTAGGTGAAATTGCCCAAAAGCGTTTGGAAACTATCGCAGCAGGGGCTTCCTCGCTCGACCCTCACGTTTTTTTCGGGGCCACGCTTCCCCAACCGGTAGAGCGAAAAATCGGTTGTAATAGTTGTCACGGAACCTATCCAATGGATGTTGTGTACCGGATTGTGTTGCAATCCTTGCCCATGTGACCCTTTTGTTGACAAATGTAGCAAATGCGGCTTTTATCCTTGATAGACATTGCATCTTCATGATCCACTTGTCTTTGCTTGCTTTTGGGCCCTTTTAGTCTTTGCTTTCTTTTGGGCCTTTTTATTGAAGAACGGTCTTTCTTAATCTTGCTTTGCATAGAGGATAGGCTACCATGGTCACCATCGGTCTGACTAGGCCTAGTTACGAGTCTGACTGGCCATGATCAACACCTCAGTTGATTGAAGCTTTTGGACATGCAACAATCTAGTGTCCCTTTGAAGGGTCGAGATGGGGACTAGAGGGGGGGTGAATAGTCCTTTCTAAAACTAATTGCGCCGGCTAAACAAATATAATGCGGAATTGAAACTATTCGTTTAGCCAAGACTTCACCCCTCTAGCTATGACTCTAAATCACCTCACAAAAGATCCTACACAAAGCAAATGAGGTGATAAGCCTAGCTTGAGCTCCTAACCGTTTCTATTGCAAGGTCACACAAACCTATACACTAGTACTTCAAACAAGGGGAGCTCCTACACAATTCTAATGAGCAAAAGCACAAAGCCAATCCTAAGCTCACTAGATGCACTAAGGACAAGGCGACACACGCCTAACCCAAAGGCTCAAATTACTTAGCTACACAAACTAAGCAAAGCAACTAACAAGCTACACAAGCTAGTAATTGCGGGAGCTACTCCACAAGCACAAGCACAAGGTATATATGAATGTAAATACAAAGCTTGTGATTTGGAGAATGCAAACCACCGAGAAGAGTAGACAAGTTGACACCGGTGAATTTTTTACCGAGGTATCGGGAAGCTTGCCAACTTCCCCTACTCCTCGTTGTGTCGACCAACACCTTGGGTGGTTCCTTTGGTGTTTCACCTAGATGGTTCTTCTATTGTGATTCTCCGATCACTTGCCCCTCAAGGCACGCCCCGCAAGGCACCGCAAGACACCACTCTCAAGTGAGCATCTCAAGGCACCGCAAGACACCACACGCACAAGGGAGGTACTCACCGACACGCTCTAGTAGTAGTCGCTCTTCGCGATCCCCGCGAGGTGAGCACGAACCTCTCACAAATCCTCCTTCGAGCACCGCACAATCTCCGTTCGCGTGCTTCACGAAGTCTCTTGCCACCAAAAAGCCGTCTAGGAGGTGGCAACCTCCAAGAGAAAACAAGCACACCGGCTTGCAACACGATCACCTAGTGCCACGAATCACGATCTCTCAACGCGAATGCACCGGAATCACTCCTCACTTTGATCACAAGTGAGTGAGAGGGCTCTCAAGCACTCTCAAGCATGGACACAAAGTCCCCAAAGTGCTAAGCCACCTGCCATGGCCGACCAAGGCAAGTATAAATAGGGCCCAAGTCAAATAGAGCCGTTGGGAGGAAAAATCCATTTCTGCTGGCCGATCGGCCGGACGCACCGACCGGACTCACCACGCGAGTCCGGTCCCAAATGAGTCGGTCGCACCCAACAAGAGCCCCGGCCACATAGGACAAAGTCCTTGGCCCCACGCCAACGGCAACTTCGAGTGTCCGGTCAGAGCTTCCGTGGGTGCGTCCGGCCGATCCCGACGACGACCCGAAAACAAGCTCTCGGAATTCGATCGGAACCACTGACCGGACCGTCCGGTCGGTGCGTCCGGCCGGCTTCTCGATCGCGTCCGGCCACCCTTTTCCTGCGAAACTCCGTCGCCTTTGTGCGACATGCTATCCAACAAGTATACCAACTTGAGCACGAGGAATAGCATGTTTTCACCACCACGATGCATCCGGCGCAATAGAAAATATGCAACTCATTTTCTCGAAAGCGCTGATCCCGCCAAGAAGCTCGGCGGGAGGATGAGCGGTTCCCAAACCCAACTCAACCCTGCAATCTCCGCCGCCTTTTGCAAATGTGCCAACACCACTAAGTGTACATCACCATGTGCATGTGTGTTAGCATTTTCACAATCATTTCAAAGGACGGGTTAGCTATTAGCACGCCACTCGATCCTAACACATCGCAAAGTTAGATCGCTCAAGTGGCACTAGATGACCGATATGCAAACAAGTTTGCCCCTCTTGATAGTACGGTCATCTATCCTAAACCCGGTCATAAACTTCTCTAAGCTCCTCATGACCGGCGAAATGAAATGCCCTATAGGTTATACCTTTGCCTTGCGCATTTCCATTCCGCTCCATCTCCAAGTGCCGATGCAACACATGCACCAACACGATCACCAAATGATATGATCCACTTCATATCATCACGTGACACTTATTGGTCCATCGATCTTGACCTCACTTGCTCTTCACCGTTGCGTCGGTCCGTCGGCGCCAAGTCTTGCCTTAAGCTTCACCGCCTCGCGGTCCATCGCTTCACCGCCTCGACTTGCCCTTCACACTTGCAAGCGGTCCATCAAGCCAAGCCTTGTCTTGATCTTCACCACCTTGGTCACATGACTCCATGTCATGTCTCATATGCAATAAAGCTCCTTCATTGCGTCATCTCTTGTGAACTAATTTCACTGTGTATTATCTCAATCACACATTATTAGTTCACCTAATGTTGTCACTCAATTACCAAAAACCACAAGGGACCTTTCACCCTTCTTCTTGCATTCATAGCACACTATCATCTTAATAAGACTCTTTTGCCTCTTGGAGAGATTTTCTTGGGCCTTGGGCTTGGTGGGGCATCTAGATGCAAAGTGCCCCATATTGGAGCAATTAAAGCATTTGATATGCTCAAATTTCTTCTTGTCTTCAATCTTGCTCTTGCTGATCTTGAGATGTTGTTGAGAAGTTGAGCTAGTGATGGGACCCCTTCTTAAGCTTCTTCACCATGTTTTCACGGTTATCTTGAGAAGGTTGCCCTTTGCTCATCTCCTTCAACTCATACAAGTCCGTTTTTGACTTTTCAACCTCTTGCATAAGTTCATCATTTTCTTGGGCAATGAGGTTGTCACAAGATTCTACAAATACATGCTCAATGCTAGATTGGCTTGCTTGAGAATAACAAAGTTTAGTGCAAGACAAATCAATATTAACTTGTGAGCATGTGCGTGTGTGAGAGGGTTGCAAGACAATCTCATGAGCTATGTATAGTGTTGCATATAAATCTACAAGCTTCTCATAGGAGCACTCAAGTTCTTTGTGAGTTACTTGTAAAGTCATATGCTCACTAGTGAGCTTCTCAAGCAATAAGCACTTCATTGGCTTTTTCTACGGATTCTACACACAAAAAAAAAAAAAAAGATTTTATAGCATATGCATAATCTTTTTGCCAATGAATCATACTTACAGACCAAGAAGGCATGATTAGATTTGAAAAGTTCAAGTTCTTCAACCAAAGAGCTTGACGCTTCAATCTTGTGGGTCTTTCCTCCCTTGGCCTTTTTTTTCTTCTTGGCCATCAAGCACACATCTTCACCATAATAGGACGTAGAAGCTTTTGAAGGTGATGAAGATTGTCTAGAGAGTTGAAGCGAACCCAAGACACACATGAGATCAGCTCCTATGCTAGGAGGGTTTGACCGGTCAGCCCCACTGGTCTAACCGATTTCTGCAGAGGAACCAAGACTTCACTCTTTTGGCCTTCTTCTTCATTGAGGAGTGACACTTGAGGCTCTATACTTGTTGGAGATGTTGAGCACTCCTCAAGTGCCTTCTTCTCTGTTTGTCTACATCACAACACTTGGGCTTTTTGTATAGTTCTTGAAGCATTTCCCAAATGAGATATGCATCAATTTCACATTCTTCATAGATTATATCCCGCACATCATCACTCAAGATACTACGCAAGTAGTTAGTGACTTAAGCGAGTTGCCAATATTTTAAATCCTCTAGAGACAAAGTTGACACATCAACCTTTCAACACTTAGATGAGGAGGAATAATACTAGCAACTACAACTTGCTCAACATGTGGACCAATGGTTCTAAATACATTGAGTACATGAGCAAACCAAGAAGCATAGTTTGAACCATCTAGAGCTAGTGACTCAAAATGTACCTCATGTGTTGTCGACATCTTTTCTCACGGTGGTTAAGCTTGATTGTGAGTCCAAGCTACGATACCAATTGAAAGGACCTTGATGTCGCCTACAAGGAGTAAATAGGCGTGTTGACCAAATAAAACTTTCACTCCAAATCCTTAAGCTGCCAGGCACAACCGGTCATACCAATGCTACGCAGTGAAATCACCAAAATAAGCTCAAGCTCCTCTTAACTTCTAGCACAAGCCAAACTTGTAGAGTGACTTCAGTGGATGATAACAAGCAGGGTAATGATCCCTGCACACAAGATAAGTACACCCGAGTAAATCAAAGCGGAAGCAAAGTAAATATGCTAAAAACAGCTAGAGAGGCAAACCATAAGGACACATGAGGATTTGTTTATCCGAAGTTCAGATTCACCATGTGAATCCTACATCTCTCGTTGAGGAGCTTGTTTGAGATATGAGTCTTTTCCAAGTCCCTCTCAACAAGTCGGGTCTCTTTCAACCGCTTTTCTCGCTCCACTAAGATAACTTCTCCATCGAGGAGGCAAGACCACAACCTTCGCAAACTTGCCGCTGTCGGCGATGCCTAACCATCTAGGAGGCAAACCTCCAAGAGTAACAAATACTTTAATGGCTTTCTTGACGTGATCAAAGTGCTCAAGCTATGGGATGCTCTATTCAGCTCACAAATGCTCACACAAAGTCACTTCTCTCAACCCAACTCATAAATCTCACAAAGAGCGGTTGTGGAGAGCCACAAAGGCTTTGGCTTAGCACAAAATAGCAAGGGAGCACAACAACAACCTCAGGAATAACACCTCCCCACTGAGGAGGTCGGGAGTATAAATGCTCCACTCCAAGAAAACTAGTCGTTAGAAACCTAGGACCCCCAATCGGCCGGTGCCCTTGACCGGTCGGTCTGGTTGATGTGAAAAACTAGTCGTTAGCCCCATGATCGATCAAACCGCCTGGGGCGAGTTAGCCCAAAACTTTGCAATCTCTCGTCATTCCACCAAAGAGGTGAAATAGCTTAGGTTAGTTTAGATGAGACTATTAGCTCACTCAGATACTCTCTCTCAAGGCTATTTCTCACATAGGTTAACTAAGAGCACTTTTGATGTTGTCATTAAGCTAATGTTGCATCCCTCTTGAATCTTGATAGTACAACATACCTATACTCAAGAATAAATATAAAAAACATATCAACCACTTGAGCTTGTATATCTTCAATCATGCCATACTTGATCAATATCCACTTGAGGGCTTCCAACATTGCTAATCTCTTGAGCACATCATCTATACTTGAGCTAGTGACTTAAGAGTCCATTAATCAAATCGATGCATTGCATTGCTTCACTCGGTAAGGCTTCGATATGATTCTTCGAAACCCCATAGATACTAGCTACTTCACTTTAGCAATTCACCCATGGTCTCAGGTCGCCGCTTAACCAAAGTTGTGCTTACTTCCTCGCTCTAGTCATCTCGTTTGGTTTCTTCACCACTTACCCTTGCCACATTGAGTATAACTTTGCTTCATCAACATTGAATTCCCATTCAAAAACTCCTCAAATGCTTGTTCTTGATTGACAAAGAATATCCATGATAGGGATCATCATAGGATAAGCTTGTGTCCTTTTACAGAGAATCGCAGATGCGGAGCAACGTGGGGAGCCACACGACGGCAGTAGCCATCAGGGCATGTCTGCTTCAATAATTCTCTGTAGCAAGTAAACATAAAAATTCTCGGTAACCGAGCGGTTGATTTGTTGGTTCAGGTCATCAGGTGGTCCGGTCCGTCGGTTGGTTCGTTTCGTCTCGTCTCGATTGCCAACGATTTCGTCGCCAAGAAGCTGGCTGGACGACGGCATCACGTAGGAGTAGCTGTGAAGTTTGAGAACTTTAGTGTGAGTGATGCAGATGCACAACCGAAAACAGAGATGGCTGGCTGTACTTGTGAAATGGTGGGAATTAGGTGAACACGAGAGCAGCCCGATAGTGACACTGTGCCCACTGCCCATTGGGGATTGTGTGTTCACTGTGTACAGTATAAAAGAAAAACAGGGGATTTGACTGTTGGTTGTCACGTGTCCCGGCCCAACGACTTGTTTATCAGTTGCCGTTGCTCCACCATGATTGTTGTGCAAACCTGAATCCGTTGGCTCGTAACCACGACCCCAACGCGAGGACCAAACGCATCGAGGGTGGGATTTTTCGTTTATTTTCAACTAGAATCTGATTGTTTATAATGGGAAACAAACACGCCCCAAAAGCACGTTTGATGAAGGTTTTCTTTTTTCCCAGCCAGGTGCGTGTGTAAGAAAGCAGTTCAGGGCGGCTTCAGTCCAAGAATCCAGCTTGCCGCCGCGTGCACCAAGGTACCCTTAGGTATAAACAAATGTTTATAAGTTTGGAGGAAACAAATGAACTACAACTACCGGAACTCAGGCTCGGTTTGTATAGAACATGAGCTATTTCTTAATTTCTCTGTTACTTCTTCCGGCAATTCCTCACCTCGGCATCGTGGCTTGTTTGGTCAATGAAACTTGAAGCGAAGCTCATGCAAGGCGCCAAGCCGTACACACACCCTCTGGGGCAGGCGCACAACCGTATGAGCCTGAGCAGAATCCGCGAGGTGAACCACCGGAGGAAGAGGAACCAGCACTCCAGCAGATGCGCGCAATTCCAAAGCATCAGTGATTCCACGGGCTCGCACCAGCCTCTACAGAAAACCCAAGCCCGTCGACCCAAGTTCACACGCGGTTCATCTTGATTCTTGGCATAGGCGACGAGCCGCCTGCGGCATCCACGGTGGAACAGGACCCGTCATCGTTGGCAAGGGGCAGCAGGATGTTAGTGACATATGCAGAATCTGTGCACCGGGACTGCCAGATTCAGCTCGGCCCATTGTCGGCTGATGCTTTTTCTGCGTCTGATAAGCTCTGATAAGCTGACTGATGTTGTTTTGTTATGAAAGAAAAACACTATACCATGGCTGATAAGTTCAAGCGTCGAATTGAAATGTAAGTACCTATACAGTGTCCAGCCCAATAATTCTGCTCTACCAACTTTGATCCTGTATAAATGTGCATTCGCTCATTTCGTTTGGGGCTGTGTACGGTGTACAGCTACTGAGATCACCGGTCTTTGTTCTTCATGAGGCTAGTCCTAGTCCGTAGCAATGTGTTGAAGCATGAATGCCCTAGTCTTGCCGTCTGGTAGGAGCCCAATTCTCCGCATCTTGGCGTACACCCTGTTGGCTAGTCCAATCTTGCCTCGCAAACACAGACCGTGGATGACCGTGTTGTAGATCGAAGAGTCTGGAGCCACCTCCTGCAGGCGTTTCAAAAAAAAATATTAGATTACTAGGGAGTGCATCCATGAATGAATCATGAGAGCTGGATTTGAAAGCACCAAGACTGCAACCAGGTTCGACGCCTCGACAGAATGATTCTGTAAACTAGTATAAGCATAGTATGATGCTCTGAACTGCCATGTCAACACCCATAACGCATCGTGTTGATACTTTGTAACGTTCTTAATGCTCAATAGTTTAACGGCCACAATGTTCAGCAAGTTCAACATCCATAATATAATCCATGCTTTATACTCATAATGCATAATGTTCCAGTATTCTTAATGCCCAGTAGTTTAGACAGCCATTGTCCTTGGTGTTCAAATAAAGGATAGGGTAAGAAAAAAGCAATTTCTTGCAGATCTTCTCTTTTCCTCTCCAAATATAGATAAATGGAACCATGCAATCAATGTTTTCAAGGCTAAAGAATGCAAACACCAAATAATTGGAGTGCAAAACAAACCATATGGTTCGGACTGAATATAACTAGTGTAGAGACCAGAAATTTAATGGGAGCAATATGTAACTAATTCTTGAAATTCAGGTGTAGTTATGCACAAGAAGGCATTTCAGAAGCAGTTATGCACAAGATGCCATTCATATGACCAAGAAAAACTGGAAAATAAAACCACATCTAAGAGGGATTTTCATCTTTGTATCCAGCCACAGCATTGGTACTAACCATAGGAGATTGCTAAATAATTAAGCAACGTAGCACTGAAGAACCGAAGTGCCACCCATCCAATCTTTTGGTACAAGAGCAGTACAGATACTCACATTTAAGCAAATGGGAACTCAAGACTTGAACAGAGATAAAATAACGACAAAAAAAGAAGTGTTACCTCTAATATATCCTCTACGTCAGTCCAAAGAGATCCCCAGATGCAAGCTCGTATAAGTGATAAATGTGTGAATGTGTCAGGCAAACACCTTTGACTAATCATGCGCTGGTATACTTTAAGAGCAACTTTTGGTTCGCTAGCAACCTCACAAGCACCTATCACATGATTGTAAGATACCACTGATATTTCCAGTCCACTTTTTTCCATCATCCACAACAGCTGCAAACCATGTTCCCATTGACCAAGCTTTTCGCAAGACATCAAAGCAATGTTGTAGAGATGATCATTTAAGAGCGTCGGATGCTTGGCTTTGATTCCTTGGAAAAGCTCTAGGCAGTCCCAGCATCGCCCAGACCTGTATAATCCTGACAACAGTGCGCTCCATGTATATTGATCAGGCTTAAGGCCTGATTTTTTCAGCAGATAGTAAATTCTAAAGGCGAGTTCATCTTGACCAGCCTTCCCCAGTGAGTTGATAATTGAATTGAACAAAATTAAACTGGGTTTCATGCCAGCACTCAGCATTCTACTAAATGTGGACAGTGCAAACTCCCACTTCCCTTCTTTAGTGCAGGATGCAATGATAGCCTTCATTATATCCTCACTCGGATCAAGTCCCTTCTGGAGCATTTCCTGATATGCGGCAATTGCTAACTCAGACTGTCCACATTGCACAAATATGCTGACTAACAAATCATATGTCAGCAAAGTTCCACTCAAAGAATTTTCCCCTAGTCTTCTCCATAGTCTCTCCACAAGCATCCATTCTTTCGCTCTTCCACAAACAGATATCATTGTATTATAAACAATCACATCAATGATTTTCTTTGAATCTTCCTCCTCAATCTTATTGAACATTTCCAATGCAGAAAGATAACCCTGATTGCTCGCAACAGCCTTGAGTATCAAGGTATACGAGTGCCCTGTTGCCATTCCTTTCGCCTTCATGAACTCGAACATCCTCACTGCATCCGCCAGTGGACTTCTACGCACATAGCAAGCCAGCAGGGAGTTGCAGGCATGCGCGCTTGGCTGCAGCCCAGACGCGCGCATTGAATCGAACAGCTCAGTGGCACTCCTGACCTTGTTGTTTTGGCTGAGCTTTATCAACCTTGTTGACAGCGTCTCCTCGTCCCTCTCCTCCAAGAAGTGCAGCCTCGCCGCCCCATGCTCAGATTTCCTGTCCGGCTCCGACGCCATCGCCGATGGAGCACTTCTTGCGCCCACCTCCTTCCGAAAAACGGTCGGCCTCGTCGGACGCCGACGCGGCCAGCGCCTCTTGCCACTATCATGGCCATCAGCGTGCGGTAACACATCTTCGACGTCCTCCTTCCCGTCGACCTCCGAATCAAGTAAGCATGGAGCCGCCCTACAAACGCAAGCTCCGACCGTAACCACGGCGGCGCTTAGACCTTGCGCCTGGCGGGCGTCACCTCTGGTCCGGCATCCGCTTCGCGGATGGAATCTTGCGCCATCACCACCGCCCCGTTTGCGGCGCGGGGGCAGCTCTTGGCCGAATGAGCCGCAGCTCGTGCTGCAGCCGCTCCAAACTGTAGCCATGGTCGCTGCGAATGGTAATGAAATCCAAAGATTTCATCAACACCCTGGGGCTCTCTTCGCTGATCAGCAGAATTGGGTGAAAATTGCGCTTCCAGATGGATTGGAGAGTGACCGCGAGAAGAGAGGAGGCAGCTTCTGAGTGTGAGGAGCAGTGGATGGATGAGGGGATTAGGGATGGCATCGGATGGACTTGATGGGCCTGAATTCTTCTTTTCATTAGTGGGCCTAAATATTTGGTTTGGCCCAACAAAAATCCTTGCCTGTCCCAAAAAAAAAAAAAAAATTCTAGCATGTCCAAACTCCTTTTCGGCCAGTTGTATCGAAGAAGTTTTCATGCGTTTTATTATTTTTTTCGCGTTGTTCATCAATGTACCATTTCGATGATCAGTGATTCAGTGATACATCCATGTCAACTTTGTGGCCTTGACAGTATAAAGCATGATATATATACAGTGATTCTGAATAAGTAACTGTGAACATCGAAATGTCAAAGAGAACCGATGCGTTGCGGGCTTGCATTGCACTATCTGTTAGTCTCGTCAATTTCACCTACGAGTTACTTCTGCGAGAACAAAATCTTGGAGTAAATCAGTATCACTTGTTAGGACAGAACAAAAGACAAAACCCATCCTCTTTAGAGAGCACTAAGATGGCATAAAGTGGTTTCTTTAATTTCAAAAGGGCAAATCTAGCATCCAGCTATCACCATCACAGGATAGATTCAGCACTTAGTGGTCACTAATAAAGCTGACATTGCGAACGAGTTTTTATGGCTGATAAGCCGACTGATGCTGATTTATTGTAAGAGAGCAAAGCTGGCATGATTCCTTGCTAGCTGTGTTCATAACATAGGAACCTCGAATAGTTACCAAACGTAGCCTCCCAAGGATGCGGATTCGAGCCGACGAAAGTTATCCTCTGAATGTCACAAAGGAATTGGGCACACTCCATCCATGAGCTAGCTGGCTGTCTTGAGAGTTGAGCCAGGACCGGAGGCGGCACAACGGAGGGAAGAATATCACGCGCTGGGTCCCAAAGCCGGTGCTGGACTGGATTCTTGAATTGAAGGCTTCCATTCCATAGGGGTAAAGCGATCCCATTTCCGCCTCCAAGACAACAGTTTTAATTTGCTTGCGCTCTCCCACCGCCTCTATATGCAAGCAAGCAGTTTTAAATACGAGGCTCTCGCTTGTTTCTGAAGCTGCGGCTTCTTGTGCCTTGGAACCAACCATTTGGGCCTTCTCTACAAATACGTTGCGCGCCTGCCATGGACGGCGACTCCAAGAAGCTGAGGTAAAACAGGTGCATGCAGCAGGACCTGGGCCTCGATCTGCTCAAGGGTTTGATCTTAATTTCATCTATGTGGCTGGCTTTGGATTGTTTTCTTTCTTTTTCATGTCGTAACTGCGATTTGGTGGTTTTAAAAATCTTCCTCTGTAAAAGTTGAGGTGAAAAGTGCTGTTTGGGCCAATAAAGGGCAAAAATTTTAGTATCGTGGATTTAGAATCGGTGGGGCATTTCATTCTTGCGATCATCAGGTACGAGTAGATTCAGATTTCACGATTACTTTTTGCAGGGTTTGGTTCTCTGGAGTAGGAAAGGGAAGTAGAGGTGGACGCAAGGGTTCAGCCATACCACCGCAAGAAAGCACGGCTATTGGAAGAGGTAACTGATCAATCAATACGCGATGATTTGGTTCTCACAAGCATGAAAAGCACGGAGCTGCACAGCACAACTCGTGCTATTGTTTGTTTTCTGAACAATCTGTGTTGAGTTTTAGTTTGGGCAACTGTCGACAGGAGTCTGATTGCAGAAAATCTAGTGTTAGTGAGCTTTTAGATGCTTAATGATGGGTGTTGTTAAACGTAGAGACTAAATTTGACAGACAGTGGAGTGTTCTCCATGGAACTCTAAAAAAAAGCACACAGATTATTTCGGTTTTGAAGATACCTTGATGGACCAAAAATATTACTATGATTTTATTTTACAAGAAGGTAGCACTTGTAAACTTGTAATTATGTCAAACAATGTTGTTGTTTTACTTCTGTTGTTGTTTTTAGACTGATAAGATCATAGTGCTATCTCATTATGATCAGCGTTAAAAATTAAAATTCAAAAAAAATCAACGTTAAGATGTTCAGAATTAGAAGGAAAAAAAGCACTCTTCACATGGATGTGTAGAATGCAGCTAAGTTTTCCCCATTTTCTGACAGTGAATGAATTATTAAAGAAAAGTCTGAACGATTCATTTTCCTGAAAGAAACAAAACCATCCAACTGAAACTAAAATATCTAACAAACTTTATCAATGCAAGCTGGTCAGAATCCTACCGGCAGTTTCGGAAAAACAATCTCACAAATTGGCATTGTGACGTCCAGCGGAAATGAACAGCAGTGGAGAATATGATGCTGCATTCGCGGCCACAATTGCAGCAGCAGCATTTGCAATTGCTGCCCGTGAAGAGAAGCTTGCAACTCAGAAGAAGTCTGTCCCCATCGAGGAGGTGCCCCCAGCCCTGGCCCCAGTCAAGAGAGGTGAAAGCACCAAAAAACCTGCAGGAGCCAACAAAATCGCAAGATGGTTTAGCGGCAAAGAGCCTCTAGAACACGACGATGACGGTCCAGGTAGTGTAAACATGTTCTGCCTTACTCGGTTACTCCCATTCTTTTCCCACCTCTACTGTAGCAAAACCTGCAAATCTCTTGCCACAATGCTGAAATGAAATATCCTTTCAGTTAACGTATCGGTGAGGAAGCCACTGAAACCAGCACCTGGAAGACCTGAGGATATGCCTGCAGATCACAAGGTGGCACCCAAGATGCTTGAAACTTCTCTCTCCAGCAAGTCAGCAGACAGGAAAGGGAGCAAGAAGTATGAGCAAGAACAGGCTGTTCAGAAAGCGCCCTCGGCCGTCAGGCCAGCCACATCATATCATTCTAGACGGAATGGACAAGACACAGCAGGAGTAACTGCTATTGGCGGCACAGGATCTAAGGCTGATGAATGGGAGAAGGCAAAGCTTGCAAGAGTTAGAGAGGAGTGAGTATGATTTATTTTAGATTCTGAAGGTCATTTGATTGATGTTATGCTGATATGGACTTCCAATTTAGGTATGAGAAGATGATGGAGACCATAGCTGAATGGGAAACTGAGAAGAAGGTGAAGGCGAGACGCCATAAAAAGAACAGAAAGAGGTTTTCAATTTTGTTAATTCATTCATAGTTTAAAGAACACTACACTATTAATTCAATATTTGCTTCGTCGAAAGTATCCATGGTACAAGCCCCAAACCCAATAAATGATAACGCTAGGAATTCATCATGCTAAATTATTGATCAAAACACATTGTTTGAGGAGACTCAGAGCTGAGCTTCTTAACTTGCAGACTGAGCTGGACAGAAAGAGAGCAAAAGCACTAGAAGAATACAACCAGGAGATGACAAGGATCAGCAAAATTGCTGGAGGAGCAAGGTCAATGGCAGAGGAACGAAAATACAATGATGAGAATAAGATCAAACAGAAGGCGCACAAGATACGATCCACAGGAAAGCCTCCCCGCACATGTGCTTGCTTTTGAGGATAGTTCTTATATACGATGAAATTTGGAACCAAATGAAAGAGGCTTCCCACATGTGATTTGAACAGTTGGAAAAGGCACACAATATTGACGTGCTATATTGTAATATATATGTATTTGGCTTTGACAGGTTATGAGTGTAGAGTTGTATTCCCCTTAAAAAAGAAGAGAGTTGTATCCAACATGCAACATATTGACGCATTTCATTGAAAGCAACATCAGCATGTTTAAAGGGTGTGGAATTTATAGAGAAAGATCCATGCATCAACATTCAAGATGAAGCATGGAGTAGGAACTGCCCCAAGAACTATGAGAAAGGTTAAATATATTCATCAGAAAGAACAAAATTTAGGATTGTCATCGCAGTGTATTGATATATACAAACAATACCACCACCACAGTGAAAACCAAACCAGAGGTCGGTGCAGAAAGACCAACTCTTTTAATAATGCATTTAGAAAACCCAAGCCGAACAAAAGCACAATTGCTTTTACAGTGCCTCATTTGATTTACGGTGAAGTAGACTTCAAATCACTCCTTATATTGAACACATTACGATATACTGCCTGTAAAACCTTTTTTCCACAACTGTCGTTCTACAGGAGAAATTTGTTGTATAACTATAAACTGAACAAATCCTTCCAATCATATCCAAACATGAGTGCAAAGGTTGTTTTCAGAAGCATGCAAATTCTATGCAGTTTCCTCAGGTGCATGTCCCTCATCATCAGGAATTGAATCTTGTGAATTACTAGCTTGTGCTGTCAATGATGTGGGTTTACCATCCTGGAGAGAAATCACTGTTTCAAAAGCACCAACTAAAGCTTTTACCTTGCTTTTCCTGGACTCAACTAGCTTGCTTGCAGTTTCTTCAATTACATTATTGAACAATCCTTGTGCATCTTTCTTCTCTTGTGCATCTTGATGCCGCAGTTTCACGCCAGGAGATTCCACATCAGTAGGAGCAGCATTACTGGTGCTGCTCCTTCTGTAAATCCTTCTTGCTGGTTGGCTTTCACGATTTGAAGCTTCATTAGCAGACTTTCTTCTAAATTTCAGTCTCCTTGGGCCAATGCTATCTGGTGGGAGTTCTACAATTTTACCCCTCTTAAACTTTAATTTATAAGGTGTGAGACTAGCATCATCCAATTCAAGTGCTGAGGTTCTTCTTGATCTTTGGCCACCAGACCTCAAAGATTCATCCCTATTTTTGTTCATTGTTGTCTCCTCATCGTCTGTACCAGATTCATCTGATTCACTTAACTCAAAATCATACTCTTCATAAAATTCATTATCCGATAGTTCTTCTGGTGACTGATGAGGAATAAACATCTTTGATTTTGGTACTCCTTGTTCAGAGGTATTTTCATTGCTGATACTTGCTAACTCATCACCAGCAAAAACACTTGATTCAATTAGCATTGACTTAGGCTCCTCAAGAAGTCCACCATCTGACGAAGTTTCTGAAATTGGTTGGCAGTAAGAAGCACTGTTGCTCATCTTACTGTCAAAAACTTTACCAGCCGTATCATTCTCTGTTGCATTTCCAGACGCAAGATCAAGACAAGACTTAGGCTCCTCATTATGTTTTTGTCAACTACCAGTAGCCCTGGAGATATTTCAAAATCTTCCTGAACTTCCATTTCTTCCTTACTTTCAGAGATTAGAGACTCCACAGACGCATTGACTTCAACTTGATCATCCTCAATTTTTGAATTACTTTGAGTTGATATAAAATCATACACATCTGCATTTTCCACAGCTACTACTTGTTCTGGTAATTGACAAAGAGCTGCATAATCCGTTTGGTTGTCACAGTCCATTGAAGCTTGATTATGAACAATATTATGCTCTGGTAGTTTATGTTCTAGATCAGATTCGCCAAGGATAGCACTGGATTCCTTTTCATCTAATGATTGCTTCAGCTCAAGGGCAATGGTACTTTCCAGGAGGGCTTCACTTCCAAATACTTCGCTCTTTTTAGTTCTTCCCACCCCATCGTCCTCTGAAATGGATTTACTTGTTTCTTCTGGTGCTGGTTGAGAATTGTCTATGTATTCTGTGATAGCTGGAGAGAGTTCAACCAATGTTGAATCGATATAATACCCTATAATTTGTGGATCATCAATCTGTACTTCCACAGAAAAAGTGAGCTTGGGTTCTAAAGGGAGGGATGGTCTGGGCATATCTGAGCCTTCCTTCCCATTTATATTTGAATTGCTTGACCTTTTAGGACTTTGCCCAGCTTTAGCATGCATTCTAGTAATATTTGCTGCAACAGGTCCCTCTGGAGTATTTCTATGTTTTGAATGTAGATGCTTGCTAGAAGCCTGAGATGCAACAGGCCCTTGTTTAACCATGTTGAGCTTAGTGGGAGAAGAAGCTGGCCTCTTGTGCAGTGATTGATTAGCCCCGATTGTGACTCTATCCACATTTCTAGATTTCTCCAGCAAGATCTTGTCTGGAAACTTTGATTTGGCAGAAAATATAGACCCCTTGGCTGGCATTGTTTCCTTTTTATCAATTTTTGTAACTCCATTTGGACGCCTTGGATTTGTTGGAGCTGGAGCCTTCTGTGCAACAATTGAATGCATCTTTGTTCCATCAGAGTTCAGAGATTTGTGTTGAGATGGTGTAGCTGTCCTGGGAACCATATGCTCACTGGATGGAACACCTTTTCGATTTGCTGATGCTTTCTTGGGTGCAAATCGTTCAGCTTCACCAAGAGATATGCTCGACTTGGCTAGTGAAACACTCCTATTTTTGACATCCTTGGACCTATCCAGGATAGCTGATCTGTGTAGTGTCAAATTAGTCAGATGAGCAGGAAGTTTCTTTCTTCTTCCTCCTGAAAAGCCTGGCTCCTCTTCAGAAGGATTTTTGTGTCCATATTTGCAAAAATCATGGCACGAGCCTCTAGTAGCTCTGAGATAATTTGGTACAGTCTTCTCATGCTTTTTTGACTCTAGAGGAGAACTGGAAGTCTTTGGTGTGGTGCCACTAGGTGAACCTTTTTCCAAATCTTTGGACATTGAGGTCTTTCAGTAGCTGAGATGGTGCTGGTGTCAGATGGATTTTCTTCCTTTTGAACTCGAAAGGTTTTAGGCTGTTGCAACAAAGAGCATTTGTTATTTCGAGACCTTTGCACAGCCACACACTAAGAATCTACAAAAATAAAATAAAAGATGAATTTGTACTGGTTCCAACCATCTTTGACAATCAGTCAAACTTGAGCGAGATCAATAGGTCACTAATGCTTCAATAGATTACTGAATAGTAACTGGAGGATTCACACCACAAAACTAACTATTCAACCAAACAAAAATTCATCTTAGTTGCCTTAATAGTCTACTCCTGCCAAGTTGAAATGATACTTTACTTCTGCAGATTGTTACAAAAAAATGTAGAGCTGACGTCCTTGAATGAAAATTATAAAGATAAAATTAACCTAAGTCAACAAATTAGAAAAAAAAAAATGCATCATCATCAGAAGCATACCTCCTAAAACCAGGTACCGTGCTGTTCAATAAGCAATTGCTAAAGGGTGCATTCAAATTCCATGTTGAGAAATTGGCCTGAATTTGAGAGGAAACAAAGTCATCAAGACAGCAATATTTCATAGTCATCAGTCACATCACATATAAATTCAATATTAAAAAACAAAGTGCACATCATGACCAGTTTGCTTAACAATAAAGTGCCCACCACCAACCATATTACAGAATTTCTATTAAAAAAAAAAAAAAAAAGGAGATAGAGGAGGGGATGAACATAAAGATCTGACAGGTTCCTCTCGATAGAAGCAATGGAGCAGCCAGAATGTGACAGAACACCAAATAAGAATTCAACTATCTGTGTCTAAACTAGGATTTCCAAATCAAACTATCCCTATCATGCTTGATTACTATAACAAATCCAAATACGTACAAGAGCCACAAGTGACAAAAGATTCCCAATTCAAGAACTATGTATGTTACCATAACTTGGATCGTTCTCCTATGAAAGAGCAGATTTGGCCACTCCACTACTAAATATAGGGTAATACACATCCACCTGTACAAACAGCGAACAGAATTGGGCAGAGATCATATCGAAGATCCCACTCCTCCACAAATACGTCATCCAATTAACCTATCATTAAAGAAAAGCCATTTTTTTGCTAGCCGAGCTGTCTAGAGTGTAGACCACACTGCTCCAGCATTAGTCTTTCCAGCTCGAGACTGCAAGGACTTGAATGATGAGTAAAAGCGCGAGATAGTGCCAACTAAAGTCACCACGGAAACTACGTAAAAGAAAAAAAACACGGAACAAGGGGACCAGCGGCATTAATCTTAAAATGCGGCACACTTTCAATCAGTTGCCAATTTGTCGTCCTTGAAAACAAATCATTAACCCGAGGAACCGAATTCAGAAAGACCAAATCCATTTTTGACGCGTATTACACCAATCAGAATCGTTGTTTAAGTTACAGATACATAAGCAAAGACCTACGCATCATGAAACAGTAGCCAGCGCAGGTGCTTATTTGACATCAAAACTTCATCTTTCTTAATCAAATTTACTCTGTTGAAACAAAGAACTGACACGGTACAACTCGAAGCAAGCAGCGTCCTAGTTAACCCCAGCAACCAAACCACATCGCGGAACGCAGGGAAACCAGGCGAATCAAAAGCGATCGATCACACAAAGCCCATGGGACCGGAGGGAGCAAGACCAGAGGTCATACCTTAGAGAGGAAGGCAGAGGCCCCCCGGCGGAGCCTCCCGCCCTCGCGGCCGCAGAAAGCAAACGAAGCAGCGACGCGGTTGAGGAGGAGGAGAGGTGGCGGAGGCAACGTGGTTCGCTGGGCAGGTAGGCAGCTGGCCAGCAGCCAACTTTCTCTTCTTTGGAGCCTGGAGAGGGGAGAGGAGGGGGGCAGTCGTGCGCGCAACAAAGAAGAAGAAGGCGTAAACCGAAGAGTGCGGTGCGGCGGCGGCCGTTTCTTTTGTTTCGGCTTTCCGCGTCCTGGCAGCGTTAAATTACTTCATTTCGTAACGCCTGGATGTTGCCGTGCAGACTTGTTGGAAGTTGCAATTTCCGGCCAAAGCAATTCATCAACCTACCATCAGTGAAATGTAAAGAAGAAAAAAATAGGCAGCTAGGGGCCGATTCCATTGCTGGCATGGTCAATTCCAAACAGGCAGTATTAGGTTTAGGTCGGGTAGAAATGGACTTTTTAGACTCAGGTCGTGGTGTCGACTGTTTTTTTAGACAGGTAAAAACGGGTTTATACGTCAAATGAGTTCCTCTCAATGTTTGCAATGGGTTATTGCAGTTATATATTCATAATAGACTTATTCAGAGGTATAAATGTTGCATAGAATGAGGGAAACCTACGATACAGATAACAGGCTCGGAATTTCTAAAACTCCCAATGTTAGAAATTCTCATTTAGGTTATACATTTTGATTTGGGTATAAATCTACTTGTTACCAAAGGTCCTTAGTGATAAAGCAGGTCTGGTTCCTGATCCTCTCGGCAATCCAAACCAATTTTCCTCCACCAGCTAGCATCCTCCACTCTATGCTAGTGGAGGCGACTTCGTGGTCTGTTCTCCAGCGCCAAACGTGCAGCCATGGATTCTCTTTTTCGCGTTGGTCTCATGGGAGATTTGTAAGGACACAATGCTACATGTTTTAGAAGGGTTGCGACAACGACATCCCCGAACTCCTACGAGTCATCCGTGCATATGCCGAGCGGTGGATTGAAGCGGGAGCGAGTGAGCTTCGAGTACTTGCTCAGCCATAGCTTTTTTTCTCCAAGCGTTGTTCTCATTGTTATTTTTTCATCATTTAATCTTTCTTTTTGTCAACCGGCGTTTTTTTGTACATAACATTTCTCCTTCTTAATACAAAGATACGCACACTCGTGCGCATTCGAAAAGAAAATAAAACTTGTTACCAAAGGTTGGTAGACATGTAGTGAGTTGATTCCTTGCAAAACCTACAACCAAAAACATAAGAATAATAAATAGATAGGCGCCAATTCCCTTCCCTTCACTTTTATCTTAGATGACAAGAACATCCAAGAACGAGAAGGATACACTTGACCCGTTTACCAAAGTTTGGGCCTTTACATGCTCATGTGGAACATCTCATCCAAATGATGTACCCGGGGAAGCCGTCACCTCCCACACGGAGCCAATTGTCTCCACACAATATGGAATTCCATCAAATTTGTCTTATTATTGATTCTTTGATACACTTCAAATCATGTCTCCAAGTGTATGCAATCTAACTAGATCCCTATTTAACACTTAGAAAACTTGTTAAGCCACACCTAAGGGCGATGCTAAAAAACTTCACCTAAGGGGCTAGATACATTTACACTAGTTCAATGCCGCGCCAAGGGGTGTTCCACAGCATGGCGGATTATAAGGCATGGAGCCGTGCTCATCTTATAATAGGTCTTATCAAAATAAGTTTTAAAATAAGGCCATGGAGGCGGTTTATGTTATTATGATGAGGCCCGATCTCGTTTGTGTTGATGAATTGCCCCTAAGAAATCCCGGGTCACCATTTTGATACATGGGTGAATCCCATATCTATCCAACCAAACACAACCAACTACACCGGTCCATGCATCAAATTGGTCCATACATGCAACCAAACACGGTGCTACCGATCCAAAGACGAGTCCGTCTAAAATTAAACACGAAAGTTGGTCGGGGATCCTACAGCCTGATGCCTATTTCGTCTTCACCAAACGTTCCGAAGCAACCAATCACACCCGTAGTGAGTTGATTCCTTGCAAAACCTACAACCAAAAACATAAGAATAAGAATAATAAATAGATAGTAATTTGCTAAAAAACTAAATCTTAGATAACAAGAACACACAAGAACAAGAAGGATACACTTGACCCGTTTACCAAAGATTGGGCCTTTACATGAGTTGTAAAATTACCGTTCTTTATACATGTCGTTTTGGAATACTATGGAGACCAAGCATAAGGCCAAAGGACCTTGATACCCCTACGACGGGAAGGGCAACCTGGTCACCGCCCATGAGCACCACTTCACCAAATGAAAGGAGGCTTAGTCCCATCATCTTTTTTTATTATTTTTTTTTACTGAAAGGCAGATTAATAGACCGATGAACCTTGTTTTTGCCTCTTTAATCTAAGACCATGGCATTCCTAAAAAATCTACTTGTATTATAGTATACATTTTTTGAATCAATTGGTATAATGTATATGATTGATGGAGGGAGTACATCTCTATTGAGGAAGCTGTGAGTGGCCACATGGAGCCAAGTGTCTCCACACAATATGGAATTCCATCAAATTTGCCTTATTATTGATTCTTTGATACACTTCAAATCATGTCTCCAAGTGTATGCAATCTAACTAAATCCCTATTTAACACTTAGAAAACTTGTTAAGCCACACCTAAGGGCGATGCTAAAAAAAATTCACCTAAGGGCTAGATACATTAACACAAGTTACACCACTTTTGGCGGAAATCCTTTCACTACACAAGGATTATAGTAAAAAGAATCATTTCATCTTATAATAGGTCTTCTCAAAATAAGTTTTAAAAATAACATCATTCCACCTTTTTTTATGTTATGTAATTCAAGATCTGTTTGGTTGAGGGGACGAAGTAAGATGGAGACCATTCCACCTTTTTTTGATTATATGTTATGTAAGTCAAGATCTGTTTGCTGATCCACGCAGCAGAGCACACACGCTTTGCGTTGATCATCATCGATCTCCAGCCGTGTCAACCGGTGGCACAATCGGCGGTCGGCGGCCGGGCGACGACGATGATGCCGAGAATTGAATGCTATGGTATGGTTGCTACGACGTGCGTCACGTGCCCGTGCAGCCGAGCCATGCTCGCTTGCTAGAGAGGCCGGCCGGCCTTTGCGACGTGCGCGCGCGGTTGTCCCGGCGCGGGTCTCCTATCTCCGGTCCGTCGATTCCAAGAGCAAGCAGTAGTAGTCGTAGGTCTGCTAGGTGCTTCTGGCCGCGGCCTTCGTGATTGAAAAAAGATGCAGTAACCAACGACCAAGGCGCTGACGAGACATTCATTAATCGCCTCACATCGAAACGGGGAAAAGCTAAGGGAAAGGATCTATGTGGCGTCGTCCCGCCGTCCGGCCTGCCGAAAGTATGCACAGCAAATGATTAGTTGGGGCACGAGTAATTAGCACCTTTGATTGCAGCGTTAGTTCAGCTTTTTTTTTTTTTCTCGATCGGACCATTCACCCGTATTTCATTTAAGCAGGAAACCAAATGCTAATACAAAGAGAAACCCCGATGGCGAGAGGACATCGGAGCGAAACACGGAAAAAAGGGGGGGGCACACACCTATCTACTGAGAAAGCTTACATACTATGAACATTTTGCGACCACACCGAAGCACCTGCCTTGTCGTGAAACCCGCGTTCACCCAGTCTTCCGCTTCCTGCACTAATCTGGCGTTAGTTCAGCTTTCATCGCAACTAATGATCTACTATCATTTATAGAAGTTTGAAAGATGCCTGTAGTAGTGGTAGTAGCACTGCCGCATCAATCAATCAAATAAAATGCATGCATGCATATGTATATGCTTTGAGGCCACGCAAACGCAGTGAGGAGGAAAAATTAGTGTTCATCCAGTCGGCCTGAAGAATGATGCATGATCGCGACAGGTAGGCTGCTGGCTTCCCTTTTCTTCCTCCATCCGGTTTCGTCTTTGAAATGGTTGGTGATGGTGAATCGTTGCTGCCGCGCCATTCAACTGGATCTGGCCGGCCGACTGGAGGCTTCCAGTTCCAGTATCATCATCAGAAGACGATTATGAAATCTGCAGGGATTAATATGAGTTATGAGGTAGGGTGTCTGCCGACGCCTTCCAAACCACCCGCTGTGCTAAAGTTCTTTTTTTTAATAATAAAAATAATGAAGCAAGGCACAAGGACAGAATTATAAGGCAAAATTTACGATTTACCGGCTCAAAGAACCCACTAGGCTCCCTACCCTGTCACTCCAAGCACTATTCAGCAATCCGCAATTCAGCGTACACCTAACCACCGGCAACTTAAGCTGTTGCTCGACATACCGGAAAATCTGCTGACTTCACCTGTCTTTTCAGCTATACTCTGAAAACAGTCTCAGAAAAATCTGATTGCTGAATCTGTTGCTTGGGACAGTTATTATGCTTGGGATCTGAGTAAAAAAAATTGATCCCACAAGTACGTACACTGCTCTAACCTGCACTGCATGCTTTCGGTGATTCAGATGCTTTCTAATTTGTTGTGGAGTTGAAATACCCTGGAAGAAAGTTTGTTTATCTCTGGTTTTGGCATGGAAAGAATACAGGCAATGGACAGTTTTTTAAAGCTTTAATTGAAAAGATTAATTAATCCATGTCCCCATGAAAAATACTGCTAGGCTTATACTTGTGTAAGGAGAAGGAAAAGGCCAAAGCAATTATAAATCCCATTGGCAACACAGGGGCATAGACCTATAGTCATCAATCCGATAGTTTCATTCTAATGAGCATTCAGGTAAAGATAGGGATTCTCATTGAATGAAGTTCACAGATCGTTTTTTGAAAGCAGAGTTCACAGATCGTTAGTGATGCATATTCCATTTTGAAGCATTCAGTGAGCCTTTTCATTTTTCATGGGTGTTGATTTTGTGATGCACGTTGCCAGGAGATTGATGCAATCTATGATACTTCAACTAGGTGATTTGGAGGTAATTATTGGATTCATGGTCCCATATGGTTTTTTTTTTTTTTTTTCATTGTTAATACAAGTTTTTTTTTTTTTAACTGGATGGCGCCCCTACAGCGATTTATTCAAAAAAGAGTTCAAAGGGGATTTTGCAGGAAAAATTCAGGAAACAAAAAAGGAAAGGAAAAAAAAATGAGGTAAAGAAAAATTACAATAAGTTTTGTATCCATGAATCAAATGCTACCACAAATTAGTCTTGATAAGTTAAAACGTTGATCTCCTTCTGAAGGATTTCTTTGACACGAGTTTTATCTGTTTACCATGGTACATCAGAGCCTGTGGATTTTGAAGTACAAAAATCAAAAGTTAGCTGAACGAGAGTAATAGAAAATTTGAAGACAAGTTTTGATAGTATAAGATGGCATTGTTGTTTGCTTATTTAGCCTGAAAGCCAAATGTTACTGCTTGAGTGGTTGTGCTTTGTTTTGGGATCTGTGGCATGTCTAAGCTTTTACGGACAAGGCTCAAACACTTGAAGATGTCAGTGCTAGTTTATGCACATCCTTTCAGATACCAACAACCTGATAGTGTTTTTTTTTAATCCTTAGTTCTGCCCCTTTTTTTTTTATGATTTGCAGAGCTGCCCTTTCAATTTTATTGGGCAGACGCAAGGTGAATCAAGCGAAGGCCCGGCTAAGGCCCAATGGCCCATCTGCAACCGACCATGACGCCATGTAACCAAGGCCCACTAAGCCGCCCCGTCCGTCTCGTCTGGTTTTGTCAATTCAGCCGCGACCCCTCCCGACGTTTCTCTATTCTCCTGTTTCACGAACAGCACCAAACCCTACTTCCCATCCGTCCATAACCCTACTCTCAGGCACGGGCAGCAAACCCTTCGAAACCTCGAAAGGTCCTGCGGCGCAGCAGCCACCCTCTTCTCTTCTCCTCTCCGCTCCCAGTCCTATCATCGCCTCCCTCGAAGTCGAAGTCGCCGCTGCCTCTACTTCACCATGGCGCTTCACGCCCCGGTCCTCGTGCTGAGTAAGCGGCCCTGGCGTGCGCGCCGTCATTTTATCTCCCGTGATTTATTGATGTTTTCTAATTTCTAGGTTGTCGATTTAGGCCGTTTTTGTGTTGTTTGTGTCGGAATCTGGCCGATCCTGTCTTTGTAAACCCACGATTTGCTTTGTTTCGATTTTTGGAGCTCAATCCTGTCTGATCCGTGATCCGTTCTTCTGCCTTGTGTGTTTCTATGAAATTTGTCTCAACCTGTTTCGGTTTGTCGTTTTGTCTGAGCAGAGGACTCGCTGAAGCGGGAGTCTGGCGCCAAGGTTCACCAAGCCAACATCCAGGCGGCCAAGGTACCGATTCTCAAGCTGCTCGTTCGTTTTAGTGGTTCCTTGGACTCTGAGAATGTAGTTCGATTAATTCAGTGGTACTGGTACTGTGGAACAGTGCATTTTGTAGTTGAACCATTGGCCTGCTCATGTTGTGAAAGGCTGTAGTTAGCCATTTGCGATTGTACTGTACTTCACTGTTCAATAACATTTCATGTTCAATGATATTTTTTTTACAGGCTGTTGCTGACATCATACGCACTACATTGGGTCCCAGATCCATGCTGAAAATGCTTCTGGATGCTAGTGGAGGTATGCCAAAGGCTTGCTTGTAGTCTATGCGTTGTATTGTTGGACAGAAGTTAATGTTAAATCATTTTGTGTTGAATAACTTTGATGGCTGGTAACAAATGATGAATTTTGCATACTTTGACTGTGAGGTTTGTTTGGATTAATAACTCATCTTGTTATGCTTGGTTTCCATATGGAGTTGGACATGTGCAAATATCCTTTGTGTCAGAGCTAGGATTAAGATGCTCTGCAATGTGTATTGCTAATTAAGTGTGTCATGCTCATGCTTGATATTTCCAATGTTTCAGTTTACAGAGCTTCTGTTAAAATATTTATATTTATGACTACATATGCTTAATGATGATAGTATCCTCTTCCTCTGTACAAATTTTGTTAGATTCCTTTTCACATACTGAGAATATTGATATAAAATAAATATATTATGTTATATTTGACTACGAAATAATTTACAGAGTAGCACATGAGGATGTAAATCCCTATACCAATGCTTGTATAGAGTGACTATTTAGAAACTAAATGTATCAATACTATGGTGTAATATTTATCCCCCTCCCCCCCTCCCCCCCCACCCCATTTTTGGTTGCCACTGAACATGGATCTCCTTTTGTGTGAGAAATAGCATCAATTACACTATTGGTTATTGCCTCACAAGCGTGTATGTAATGTCTCTTTTGAGCATCTACAGTGTTTTATTATGTTTTGGTTATTTTTTTTCAGGTATTGTGGTTACTAATGATGGTAATGCTATTTTGAGGGAAATAGACATCGCACACCCTGCTGCCAAGGTATGCCAAATTATGTTGGCTGTTCAGCTGTTAAAAAACTGCTGATGAAATTATCAGTCAACCATCACATTTTTTTTTTCCTGTACAATGGAACGAATTTTGTGTTGTGAGACCCATATATATATATACCTAATTGTATGTGTGTGCTAACGTGCAGTCTATGATTCATGTTGTGAGTCCCAATTTTGGTTGTTGTGTTAATTTGCAGTCTATGATTGAACTAAGTCGTACACAGGATGAAGAAGTTGGCGATGGCACTACATCTGTTATTGTTCTAGGTATTCATTTTTTTTTTTTTGGTGACATTTGTTTTGGGAAGTTGATGGCTATGACGAACAACAACATTGCAATTTATTTGCATCAAACTAAAGCAATGCTATTTATAGTATCATGATATCATCTAATTATGGTTTCTAGTCAACTTTTGGCTGAATCTGTTTCATAAGTGTTAGAACAAATGGCTTGCTGTTACTATATTCTGCCATCAACTAGTTTTGCATTTCCAGGCACCCCAGGTGCTGGGTGTCATTTTTTTTTTTTCGAAGCCCCATTTCCATTAATCATCTAAAGAACAGATGTTTTGCTGTGCAAATTGATGCCCATAATGATAAAAATTCAGTAGATAATCATTCTTAAAATGGATATCCATAAATCAGATATTTTTTAGTTACCTTCACAACACCAACTTCAGACAAACATATATTACTTTATTTTTACCCTTTTACATTATTATTAGTTCACAATACATCTTATCATTTCTTTTCTAGCTGGAGAACACCTACATAGTTGCATATTTTACATTCATTGACAAGAACTTTTCATTTCCATGCATGTTGCACTGGCATTCATTGACAAGAACTACCATCCAACTGTTATTTGCAAGATTCCTTTGTTCTCAGTACTGCAGTTTACTATGGTAATACCTGATTTTTTTTTTTCTTGATCTCTTGTCTTCTAAAACATGTATTTTTCTCATCTTCAGCATACACCAAAGCACTTGATGATGCTATTGCTGTACTTGACAAAATTGCAATGCCTGTTGATGTGAATGATCGTAAGTTTACAGTGAACATATATTTTGCACTGGATCTTGGCATTTCGTCAACAGAACATTTGTGGTTAAAGGAATTAGCTCTTTCATCTTGCATACAGCATGTGTTAAAAAAAACTAGACTGATGTCACCCAATATACCAATGATGCAGGTGGGGCAATGCTAGGCCTTGTGAAGAGCTCCATTGGTACAAAATTCACTGGCCAGTTTGGTGACCTTATTGCTGTAAGTATCTTTCTTCCATGTGGGACTTCAACAATTCCCTCCAAATTATAGTTCATTTTTGCTTTGTTCTAAGTCAAACTTCCTTTGCTTAGAACAATTTACAAAAAGGGAAAAACAAACAGCCCAACATCTACAAAATCAAATTAGTACCACCCCTGTCCCCAAATTATAGGTTGTTTTGGCTTTTCTAGATACATAGGTTTTGCTATGCACCTAGATATACAATATGTATCTAGAAAAGTAAACCGACAAAAGTTGTGTACCAAAAAATTCTCCACTAAATCCACAAGTTCAAATAAACAGATGGTAATATATTTTTTCTTAAAAAATATTCTACTGTTCTTCTGTTGATTTTTTCCTTTGAGCTTTGAAAGCTCTTTTTGCATATTTCGGATCAAAACTTTTTATCCTTTTTTTATGAAAAAATAGGGGTGGTTTTGACTTACTGAGCCCTCAAAAACTTAAAACTTGTTCAAAGTTATGATTTAATTAGGACTTTTCCAGAATGACTAAATAATTGGAGGGTAGGGTCGGGGATTTAAGAGTACTACCTATCCAACCTTTTAAATTTACTTATTTGATAACTCATGCTGCTGTATTCAGGACCTTGCTATTGATGCTACTACAACAGCAGGCGTTGACCTTGGTCAGGGCATGCGTGAAGTTGATATTAAGAAATACATTAAAGTTGAAAAGGTTCCTGGTGGTCAGCTGGAGGATTCTAGAGTCCTTAAAGGAGTTATGATCAATAAGGATGTTGTGGCTCCTGGAAAAATGAGGAGAAAGATAGTTAACCCACGTATCATCCTGTTGGACTGCCCTGTTGAGTATAAGAAAGGAGAAAATCAGACCAATGCTGAGTTGATGAAGGAAGAAGATTGGTAAGAGATGTCTATGTACCACAATGATCGTACTGAAATGCAATGCATGCATAGTTTTAAAGTAATTTGGTAGAATTCTAAGGTATGTTATGTGGAAAACTTTATTGCAGGCAGGTTCTGCTAGAGATGGAGGAAGAATACATAAAGAACCTGTGCGCTCAAATACTAAAATTCAAACCTGATTTAGTTGTCACAGAGAAAGGTCTCAGTGATCTTGCTATCCACTATTTGAGCAAGGCTGGTGTTAGTGCAATCCGTAGACTAAGGAAAACTGACAACAACAGGATTGCTAAAGCTTGTGGAGCAGTTATAGTGAACAGGCCTGAGGAGCTCCAAGAATCTGATGTGGGAACCGGAGCTGGCCTGTTTGAGGTCAAGAAGATTGGTGATGAATTCTTTGCCTTTATTGTAGACTGTAAAGATCCCAAGGCATGTACTGTTCTGTTGAGGGGAGCAAGCAAGGATGTATTGAATGAAGTTGAGAGGAACCTGCAGGTACTTTTTCCTCCTCATTTCTATGTATCTGTACTCCTTGGAAAAAAATAATTCTAGAAACCTTTCTTTTATTAGTTGGCAGGCACAATATGATCTCAGCCAGCCATTCCCTGCAAATTTGAATTCCAAATATTGTTTCATTCATGGCTATTAGAATCGTTTTTTTAATCTCAGTAGAATCCTTTTGACCATCTAAGCAACATGCATGTCTGATTAGCATTGGATCTTTGGTCCCCTCCTGCTTTAATTTCCCTTGTTAACTCTTTTTACTGTAACTATATATACAAATATTCTAATTTTATTAGGAACCCAACTACCTGTAGTGAACACTCATTTCCCTCAAGTTTAGGCTAATATAATGGTCTGTTTACATTTTCAATGCAGGATGCCATGTCCGTTGCAAGAAACATTTTGAAAAATCCAAAACTCCTTCCTGGAGGCGGTGCTACAGAACTGACTGTATCAGCAACACTGAAGCAAAAGAGTTCTTCAGTTGAAGGCGTGGAAAAGGTATAGTTTTGTTACTGTTGGTTACCTGTATTGGATATTAACAGTCGTTTAATTTATATTTATGTAAATGCTTAGTGCAACAGTGTTAATTATGTAAGCTTGTGACCACATATACTTTCCTGACTGATTATGTTTTTTGTTTATGTCAGTGGCCCTATGAAGCTGCTGCTCTAGCATTTGAGGCAATTCCAAGGACTTTGGCCCAAAATTGTGGTTTGAATGTTATTAGGATAATGACACAACTTCAGGGAAAGGTAATAATCCCAAAACTCTTTATGTTTCTGTGAACTTGTCCCTGTATGGAAGTGGTTGCTAAAAAGCATTTGGGAAAGGTTGGGAATTGGTATAGAGGGTGTTCTGGGTTCTCCTAGTGCAGAATTTCTATTAAAACTGCACCTTGAAAATGCTTGAGAACTTTTAAATGCACACGTTTAACCGAAGCATCTACATACAAATTTGCTGTACTATTGAAGGTGCAAAATAAATAAAAAAAATTACCTTTGGATACGGGTGATTGTGAGATAATTCCATGTGATTTAGTTTGTTATCTTAAGTTTCTAGAATTATACTCTTCCAGATTTGACTACCAGCAAATCACCTTAAATTCTGAGTTAGTAGGCAACATGGGCTTATAATGGATTGATGTTTGTTATGATTGATTATTAGAAAAAATAGCTACATTAATCGTTTAGTTTTGTTATCCTAAGTCCCTAGATAACATGTATGTTTTTTTTTACCCTTGCGTCAGCATGCTAATGGTGAAAATAGGCTTGGGTTGGCATTGATGGAAGGATTACGGTGATATTGTTGATATGAAAGAGCGAAAGGTATTTCTCTTTATCTGCACAAATGCAAGTTTGACCAATGTTTGTTTGTATGTCTAACCAATGTTGCCCATTTTAGATCTGGGATTCCTACAGTGTTAAAGCGCAGACGTTCAAGACAGCAATTGAGGCTGCTTGCATGCTTTTGAGAATCGATGACATTGTCAGCGGTATCAAGAAGAAGCAGGCTCCTGGAGCCTCAGCTCCAAAGCAACCCCAAATTGAAACTGAGGGCGATGCTGACAATGAGCAGATGATCCCAGAATAGAGTTGACGAACTAGTGCCAGAATAGCACTTTGAGCAGAGTTCATTTTGTTTGAGTGTTGGTGGTTAGCCTTAGCTTAAAGATGTACCTGGTTTTAAATGTGATTTGCGATGAGTGGCCCAAGGGTTTTGGCATCCAGGTTTTGAATGTGGTTGCTGCTCATTTTGCTTTAGACTGATGGACGACAAACAAGCAGTGATTCTAGTCTTTTTTATGGCAAACGTTGCCTGTTGTATGTACTTTGTACATGGTAATGCTGTCCTTAATCATCTGAATCCGAACTGAGTCTTAATGCTGCCCTTTCTCATGGTCCGAACTTAGTCTTGCACCATTACAAGTTTTATACCATTACAAGTTTACAACTTGAGGTGACTGGATAGACGACACTTGATGAGTCGTTATTAAGCGAGTGGTGCTATAATTGATATGTAACACTTACGTCGCTGGCAACTGATTCGGTCAACTACTTTGCAATCCCGATTTAGGTCGGTACTGCTGCTGCCCTTAAACAGAAAAGGGCACTGCTAAATTGCCAATTAAGGGATCACCCGTGCTTGAGCGCATCCTTGTGTCATGTGTGTCCATCACTAGCAACTGAAGTGGGGTGGATAATGATATGCTGTCCATCCGCAGTGGAGAATACCCAGTAAACAGATACTGCTTGCATAAATTTACTTCAGCTTACAAAAATTTTATTGCGTCGCCATTACAAGTTTATTCTTATATACAGTAAATACAGATTTTGAATGATTAACATTTCATGGAGCACAGGTTTTTCAACCAGAACCAGAAAACATAGAACCACAAATAAAAGCATTGCAGTGCATTTTCTTTATAAATAGATAGTTACAACAGAAATAGGTTGCTAGGACAGAAAATCAGAAGAAACTATACAGGGCCCAAGAGGGCAGGTGGGCATGAAGTACATTGATAACGTGTCACAGGGATACGAACGGCACTGACATTTCAGACCACGAATTAAGCGAAGATCTCTCTGACAAGCCAATCCAAGCTCGGATAAGCAAAATAAAGGATAAAAAATGAGGGCATGGCAAACAAAAACGTGACAAGGGCATAAAGGACCAGAACAGCAGCACTTGCAGGGACAGCATAAAGGACTATCAGCAGGAAGATTATCACGAGTGGAAACTTGGCTGTCAGCTGCATGAAGCACACCATAAGCTTTTGCAGAGAAGCACTAATGTTGTCAGTGTGGAAAATGTTATGCACGGCGCTTGTATCTCTGGCAGAAGAGCTCTCTGATGGTACAGTAGCATTTCTTCGATGTTGATGAATGGAATTTGTGCCGGCACTTGAATGCCATGAGGAATGATGCTCATCGTTATTAGTGGAATGGAATTTTGCTCTCTCGCCGTTCATGCTCTCGACCATCCAGAGCAGAAAGTAGTTCTTGCGTGGGAACCTGAGGTTGCCCTTGTAAACAAGACGGAAGGACAACAGGTTGCACCAGGGGCATGAGATGAATAAAGGCAGCTGGATAGGAAGGGACGGAAACTTGACAACTGCCCAGTGAAGACCAAGGATGCAGTTTTTGCACATTGTGTGGCCACACCACAAGACATAGGGGACATTCTCCACAAGGTTGAAGGATTCCCAGCATATTGGACAATCAAGGCCTTCCTCTCTGCTTGTACATGAAGAAACTTCATCATCAGAACAATCTGGATTTGACATGCTGCATTTCGAGGGTTGTGCCTTTTTCTTTAAGCTTCCAGCTATGGCATTTGATGCAAAGCTCCACATGATGTCCTCACCAAACAAACCTGAGAAAACAATCTTCAGTATTTGATAGAATGCAATCAAGAATTGTGGTAAAGATATGACTGGCTCCTGTATGGTTGACCACAAAATCCGCTATATATTATGCATAAGCCAAACATTATTAGGCACCAAGTCCAAGTTCTAAAAACAAAGGAAGCTTATGTGCAGAAAAATGTCTGAAACTTAACAGGTTGAAAAGAGTAAAATATACATCAACCAGATGTCTACACAATGAATCGCCATGATAGTTACGTCTGGTTCTTAAGGATTAGGAAACAATTCTGATGAAACTACAAGACTGCCCTAGGTCAAGCAGAGAAACAGAAATACAGCATTCTGATGCATTGACAATTATTAAAATTGCACATGAATTGAGAAAAAGATTCATCTGTGCCCATGTCCTAATGGACAATTTAAAAATTCGACCAGTAGAGGAAGAACCCCCCCCCCCCTGACATGACATTATAGTTAAAGAAGGGACCATATGGGCCCAGGTTGCCCATGGACATTTATAGGGTCAAACCAAACTTG
The DNA here is from genome assembly GCA_015847255.1 of Hyparrhenia diplandra. Classification (NCBI taxonomy): domain Eukaryota; kingdom Viridiplantae; phylum Streptophyta; class Magnoliopsida; order Poales; family Poaceae; genus Hyparrhenia; species Hyparrhenia diplandra. The sequence continues at coordinate 27,362 of JADLZK010002713.1, read as the reverse complement.
GGCCAGTTTACACTGTTACCCAGGCGGCACCGTTACGGAACCGGTGATGCACCATAGACACAAGCCAGCGAGGGGGGAGGGGGATTCTTTGGTGCAATACCAGGTTCGAACCCCATTTGGTAGGCATGACCACGACCAACCACACCACTGAACTATCACTCAGTTTGCAACCCCAAAGGGCAATAATATGAGAATTAAGAAAAACAGCTTATTCTGCTACTCTTGTTACTTTCAGAATTTCGAAGGGATGCATAGATGAAACATCAGACTCTAGTCCTATATGAGAATTTATGTTCAAAATCAACAGCAGTTGATTATATTCTGTAATGCATAAACTAAAAGAAACTGATTAACAGCTCCAAAGTCACATTATAGAACAGAGGCCAGTCAGCATTGCGTTCTGTGAAAGCAAATGAGCTTAAGACATGTCAATACAAAATATATTTACAAGTTACAAGAGCGCATTGGATACACAGGCGTATGAATAGGAAGAAGTAACAGATCCTAGCAGGCTACAACTGGAAGAGTGCACTGCACCCATCTTTGAAATATAGAATAAAAAAAATTCAGGATTGTGAATTTAATTGCTTGTAAATGCACAGAAACCAAAATTGGGTTGTTTTTAATTCATCCAAGTCAGAAAAAAAAAATCAGCAATCCTAAAAATAGGATGCGATTTGTCATTCAATGAACTTGTAAAAGTGCAACATTAACAGATGAGAGGCTCATCATCATATAGCATCCAGAGCATATCCCTTCACCAGGTTGCCTTAAGACGGCTTAAACAAAGAGATAGGCTAGCTAACAGGTAATGGAGATGCACCAATTCCCAGATAAAACCTCATAATCAACCCTGCAGCCCACAGCTAGACTATTCTATACTCTATCCTCTTGCAACTTTCAGTTACCTTGATCAACGGGACTCCAAGTGTATTTGTAAACGATCCCTAGCCTGTTTTGGTGCACAGTGCACACCGTGAACATGAGATCCAAACATAATTATGTATAACACAAAATTACTGTGTCTACCGGTTGCCCCCAAAATGACAATTATCAGCTGTTCATCACTCATCAGTGTTACCGCTCTCACCAAAACATGAACCAACCCTAACCTAACCAATATTTTGATATTTTCACATCCATTCCCCCTCCCTTTCGTATGCACAAGGCACCCACTCCCTTGAGACGAACGCATACAAATACGGCCATCGAAATATTCGAGTGCCAATGATCCATGATCAACAATTCATCTCGACTTCTAGAGCACGAGCCATGCGTCCCAGTAAGAAGAAATTGCCAACGAGTTTGTAAGCGCGGGCAGGAATTGGACGCGAATCAGGCAGCTGATTAATATGAGGGGAAGGAGGAGGCGGCGGCGTCGGCTTACCAATACCAAGGAAGAGCCCGGATCTCTCACTGTCTGTCTAACAGAGCACGGGGAAGGGAGTATCGCGGGAGATCGTCTCCGGTGATCACGATCGTGGTCATCTCGACGACGGCCGCCGGCCCCCTGGTTGCCGCATCGCGAGGGTCGAGCGATGGAGAGAGAGGTCAAGAGGCGGAGAGACGGACGGAGCAGTGGAGGGCCGGAAGAACCCAAGAAGGCCCACGCACGCCCCTGCGGCGGAAGAAGTGAGAAGACGCACAAGAGTGTTGCCGTGTGCAAGGTCTGGGCCGCTCGCTCCCTCCCTTTGGACGGCTTGAACGAAGCCCTCCTGTTCTACTTGTAGATCGATGAAGGGAACAAAAGTGGCAGATGACGTGCTCACGTCACGTTAGGTCATATTCCTTAGAGCAAATCTAACTCGGCCTGCTAATGGGGTGGGGCCAAACGGGGTTTTTGGGGCGGGTTCTAATATAGAGTGTGTACAACGGGTTAAAACGGTTTGTCTATATTACGGGGGGGGGGCGGGTTTGTCTATGTTGCGGGCGGGCGGGGTGGGGGGCGGGTTTGTCTATCTTGCGGGGTGAGGCGGGGTTGGGGCGGGTTGGGACTTGGGGGCGTCTCTCGTGATCGCTCTTGGTTGGGGAAGGAGAAGACGGTCGCCGCCAACCCGGCTCTATCGGGGCGGGGCGGGTTGAGCAAATTGTTTTATGGGGCGGGGCGGGTGAACCCGACTCATTTTTGGGCGGGGTGGGTTCGGGGAGGATTTACCCCCACTGTCAGGCAAAAAATCTAACAGTCTCATGTCTCATGTAATACTATTGAATCAGGCTTCTATTCCTGATTTTTCATTAGGAAAAAAAAGGGTGAGAATGACTCTCTACGGTGTACACGATGTATAGAAAAACGGTTAGAGAGGGCAAAGATATATAAAATGATTTTATACAAATAACTCTTCAAGTGATAATTTAGAAATGAGATTTAGAAGGGCGCTTGGAGATGTTATGTATCTGTATCATTGCTGATATGCCATTAGAAAATGTCATCCCTGCTAATGGACGGATTGTTGACGTCAGCATGATCGAGGAGCGTGGCGGCAACCTCAAACAAGATATCTGTCCTGATAGGCAGCCTGCAACTACAAAGAGGAAGAGCCAAGTTGTTTTATTTATTTAGGTTAGAGAAGAGAAGAGGGGTGTTATGATGATTGATGTTGGATTATGTGTATTAGGTACATGAGGCTAGGCCCATAAGACCATACATGGAGAACTATATTGTTACCCTTTTAGGGTTAACCCAAATAATGAGAATCACAAGCTAACAATTGATGACTCACTAATGTCTTTAATGACGAGCCAACGAAGCGACGCTGCAATCCAATGGTGCTTCCTGATACAGATCCCTGCATGCTAGGATCAGGTGATTCCTATGAAAGAAACTAGTCGCGGATCAAGCAGCGGTTACTTGCGCCGTCGCGGCACCCATGGTCCTCCTATCTCTATTCCTAAGAGCATGGCTAATGGTTTAGCCTGCTGCCGACGATATGTATGAACCACGTCACCTTTAACCGTCAACACGGCTCGTGCATATACTTGTGGTTGGCTATTCTTGGCTAAAAGAGTTATTATTGCATTTAAAAGCATGCATGCATCTGATTGGAGGAGAGGAATGAATAGCCAGCATAATCGCCGATGCGGGCTGGGAGCGGGCGTCTCGTCTCGGCTTCTGACACGGAGCGAAGCGAGCCGCTAAACGCCCGTCCCCGACTTTCTCGGTCCTCCACCTCGGACTGAATCGACGTGGTTTTGCTTAATCGCCCGGTGAGTAGGCCCATAATACTTGCTCTAAAAGGATGAGACCCAATCGTCGACCCGGCGGTTTTTTCGCTTTCGGCAGTTCAAGGCCGCTCGCCCGTCAAAGGCCTTGTTTAGTTCCCCCTCCAACTTTTAATTTTTTCCACTCTCTCTCTCACATCACATCTCAATCTAGGTCCACATGCATGGAGCAAGAAATATAGATAAAAAATAACTAATTGAACAGTTTGATTATAAACCACGAGAGCGAATCTTTTAAGCTTAGTTAGTCCATGATTGGACAATATTTACCAAATACAAACGAAAGTGCTACATGGATTCAAATTCTAACTTTCTAGCTTTCCACCACCAACTAAATAAGGCCAAAGTCGGCCCGGCTTTCCTCGCTCCCCCTCTCCATCCAAAACAACCGCCATTTGCGATTAAAAAAACTAACACGAGCCCGGTCTTCCCCACCCCATCGGTCGCCCACAGCTCACCGGCGCCGCCGCTGCTGCACCGCCCCGGCGAGCGAGATGAGCTTGGCGGCGCCGGGCAGCCATAGCACGAAGGGCCTCCAGCGGGTGGCGGCGCGGCCGAGGGTGACCCCCCTCGGTGCGGGTGTGGCCACCCGCGCGATGCGGCTCACCGCTCGGCCGGCGGTGAGTATAGATTTCCATGCGGCCCGCGGCTTTGACGGCCCGGCCCGGGCACGTGGGTGGCCCGGTCCAAGCACGGCCGGTCCGTAGGCGGCGGGCCCGGCTGGCGGCCCGGCGACGAGGGCGCCGATGCGTGCTTGGGCTGACCCCCAAGCACGGGGCGACGGCACGGCACAACCCGTAAAAATAGGGGAGGACCGGTGGGGTCCGTGGCAAATGAGCCTCTTTCCCTCTTCCTGTCCAATGGCCTGTTAAGAGCCCAAATATGACCCTCCCCAACCCTAACTTTGTTTTATTTTCTTTCCTTAGAACCTAGCCGCTGCATCCCGCTCCATCTCCCAGTCTCCGTCGCTCCTAATCCCGGTCCACCGCTCTCATCGCTCCTAATCTCTCCCCTTCCCTCACGAATAGCACCGCCCGGGGGCAAGCTTCGCCGGCGGGCGGCGGCCACGCGCCGTCTCCGGTCGCGCGCCGCGGTGGCCCGGGTCTCCTCCCCTTCCCCCCTCTCTCTGGATGCTCGCCGTCTACAGGTGTCGTGGCGCGCGTGTCGGCCAGCCCCACAACCGTCCCACGGCTCGCTCCAGGGCACCACCGCGGGCGCCAGCGACTCGCTCTTTTTTTGTTTGCCTAAAGCAAGCCTCGGGCTGGTACGGCCCGTTAAACTGCTCGTGCCTGTCGGGTCAACCCGGCACGTTTTTTGGCCCGTGGGGCGTGCCTGGGCTCGATGTCAGGCACGAGCCCGCCAAGGCACGAGGCCCGTAAAGGCATGGTACAGGCCGGCACCGCACGACCCGATGCCGTGTCGGGCCGTACCGGACCGGCCCGTTGGAAATCTATAGCGGTGACGCAAGCGGTCCCTCCCGACGGGGCAGCGACGGCCGGTTCCGATCACGCGGCCTGTAGCAGCGGGTGGTTCGTGGAGTGAAGGCATCGACACCCCCAACCCTACTGGCGGCTGGTGCTTCTCCCATGGTGTATCTCACCGGCAATGGCGCCGGCGACATCAATGCATATCAGTTTCTATTCAGAAGAAGAGGAGAAAGAGATCGTCACTCGGATTGACACTGTTCTACAATTTGCTGTCAAGTTGCTCTGTAAGAAGCCACAGACCGACGCCAAGCTACTGGATCAGGGTGATGGAAGCTCCAAGGATTGAAGCAGGTCTTGAAGCTCATGTGGCGCGAAAGGAGGCTGGAAGTCTGTGACTCTTTTTGTCTGACAAACTTTGGGTCATCTCTTTTCTGTCTGGGCTTGTTTAGCCAGTAGTTGTTAATTGTCTGTACTGTTGCGCGGTTGATGGTTGGCCCTCGTATGGCCTTCTCTCGTTTGATACGTTGTTCTACCATCTTGCTGATAGGTCTAGGCCTTATTAGCCGATGCGATCACTCTAGCGTTGTCTTTTGATGTCCTTTACCTCTCTTCATCTTGGATGGTCTGTATGCCTGAACATTTGTATTTCCATTCTCAGTAATGGAAATGGGGTCCCTCGGTTCTAAAAAAATGGCGCCGGCGACGACTCCAGAGCCCAAACTATCGGCAGCGGCCTGGGGTCGAGGTCAGGAAAGGCAAGTACACTGGTTCAGCTCAAGCAAGAATTTTCTGTGCTATTCCTATTCTAGAACGAACTTGATTCTGGCTAGTTTATTGATGTGGTTATTAGTAGGAAAAGGGGCAAAATCATAGTAATTTTCACCTTATCATCATGAAACTGAAGAGTGTAGCTTGTTTTGACAGCTTCGCGTAACGTGCAGATTAATGAAATAAATCAAGGAAAAATGCTAAATTAGCCCTCCCTCTTGATTTAGAACACATGTTTGTGCCAATTCACCCCTCTCATTAACTACAAGCAACTACACTCTATCTCCACCACATATGGTTCAGTGCCATACTGTCAAGATGTCATATTCAAATTTCGAGGAAAACACTAGCGAATATTTAGTTGCTTGTATTGTGACTCTATCCTTAAACTTCATGTCAAGATATCAGCTATTCTATTTTTCATAGCAGGTAGAATGAATATGAAAACTGTACCAGTGAGTATGTATCTGCATTTTCTTTATGTAGAGATAGTATTGGCATTTCCTTTATGTAGAAGTAGTATTGCCAATGTGTATTTTTCCAACACAAGACCTGAAGGATCAGCAAGCAGTTCCTTTTTGATGAAATGTTGACATGAACAGCAGCAGGGTCGTGGTGTTCCTGGAGGGTGCTGGAAACATGCATGATACCGTTCTTGATGGCTCCTTCATGCTTCTGGTGATACAGCAGAGTGAGATTTTATCCATCTTCGTTGATCCGTAAAGGCACAGTTATGAAAAATAGGAGAACCATCCCCAATTTTATTTCTTATATATGTCAATTGAAAGGAAATTTGGATAATGGATGTAGCTTTGTGTTTTTGACACAACTAAATAATCATTGTAGAGAGCCTTCAGGTTTCATTGGAATGGCTAGGTGTAGGGGTTTTTTCCTTGCTAATAAATTGGATGGTTTGGTTGTGCAAAATAAGGTTCTGTAGAGATCTATATATATTTGGTTCGGTTGGAGAGGGTGTATATAACAGCATCGTTTGAACGATCAATTGGCAATTTGTGTCTTTAGGAATTCAGAAGAATCTGAATGAGATCAACACGTACTTGTAGATGTGTTGCTCCTGATAAAATGACATCAACAGATGGATGCTTCCTCCATTATTTCACTTCTTGTGGTTTAAAAATGATTTCATAAGTTGAGTAGAATGCTATATCTGGGTTTCATGTGGTATGATGAATTTATATTGTGTGTTGTTTTGAAATTTGCAGGTTATATCTAGCTAAGCTAAGAATAGTATGTCAAAAGGTAAGTTAGATTTCAGCACGGTCATCAGGTGTTGCCCACTGGTTCTTATTGCAAATGGGCAGCACTTGTTCTTTAATTGCCTTTATTTATCTTACCTTAACATGGCTACAACCTACAAGCATTCTTATGTACATCACACTGAAATTAACATAAGAGCACCTTGGTTTATGATTAACAGAGCACTTAGATGAATAGAAAAGAATTTAGCACGTACTTGAATGGTTTCAGACTAGCACTTAAATTAACACAGTATATAACTGGAGCTGTAGTGCACTCCATCTTACTGTATTGCAAGTACCTGTAACATTCTATTATAGCTGTTTTGACGTCTGGTCTGTTCCTTAATTGTTACTATCTTCTTAACTATGACCTGTCCTTCTTAACTATTACTGTGTCTCCAGTGTTTTCAAATTTAATATGGTTGTCCAGTGTTGTAGTACTTTCGTGTAACATTCTATTATATGCTTAGTTGTGTTATATTCGTGCTCTCTTTTTAACCAAATGACATAGCTCCTTGATTTTATTCTTCTCATGTAGTACTTTTCGTGAAGTCAATTTCGCCGTCTCTGTTTGGATGCTTGGTGCATTCCTTTGGAACCTAATAGAACTGTATAACACATTTGTTATCTGAATAAAAGTTTCATGTTACACTTTTTTATTTTTTAAAAAAGCCTATTAGAGTGCATATTTGATGTTTTCAGGTACCTGCGTGAACCATGAGTTCGCCAAAAGAAGTCTATTAGAGTACAGACTCTATGAAGGAAGAGATACCAATTTCATTTTCATGTGAACATCACAGTAACAGAGAAAGCTGAGTTTAGGCAAGCACGTCGGCACCACCATCAGATAGATCAGTGTTGGTTCACATGTATACATTAGAAAATATAATGAATAGGTGCATTTCACACCAATTTTTAATGAATTCTCATGGTTCACACATGCAGCCATGATTCCGAGAGTGTAATTATAGCTAGAGATGATATAAAGTGCCTGGTAATGAAAGGAGAAATAGAACAATATGATGGACATTTTTTGTTGAATTAGCACATGGATTCATGCTTGTACATAAGACTGCATCAGTACTGAAAGTGTTTTTTTTTCACTGAACTAGTGTCGTGGTTCTTAACTCAAGATCCGAAATCAAGACATGTGGGGCTTCAGTATACTTAGCTCAAGAGATCAAGACACGGGGAGTATCCTAGTTCAGCAAAGGTGCCTAAAGGTGCCTAAATCCGAGCTCGGGTGCTCGTAGAAGGGCGGCTAGAAGCTGGTCGAGAGGGAGCAAGCTCGGGTGCCCTAGTCCCTTTTATAGTCGCAAGGGGTGTATAGAGGAGCCACCGGGTGAAAGAGGAGAAGGAAGGAATACAAAAGGAAGGGAGGCGTGCACATGCTACAGCTAGCGCTTGTCTTGTCGTAGCTGTCCTCCTTGGTAGGCCTGCCCGGTTAGGAACGGGAATCCGTCGCTGGTGAGCTTCAGCGCGTGCCCTAACGAGCTCGACGAGCTATCCTTCCCCGCGTGTTGGCTGGCCGGGCGTGCCCCGATGACACCGTAGTCGAAAGTGTTTGGGGCGGGGTGAAGTCCCATCGTTGATCGGGCGTCCGTCCGTTCACGTAAGCCTATGTTGCAATCCCTCGCTAACGTGGCGGCAAAGCGGGGGGCACCGACGGGGCATACGGCGAAGGCGTGCGGGCGTCCGGCCAGGCGCACGCTTTACAGAAGCCATCATTGCTTTTGTCGTCTTGCGGTTGGCGGGATGCGAGCTTGGTATCCCGGTCGAAATGTCGCGTCCATAGTCATCTTGCAATGGCCTGCGGCTATGGGCAACGCCGCCGCAGCTATGGTGCTCAAGTATCCCTAGCTAGGGAACTGTAGATTGGACTTTCCTTGATCCCTCGTCGAGGCAGCGCGTGCTGGTGATTCTCGACACCGCACGGCCCTCCGAGCTCCTAAGCTCTCCGTGCTCGAGCTCGTGCGAGTCGGAGATTGATCGCCGCCGGCTCTCGAGGTCGCGTGGAGCTCAGATTGGTGGGCCCGGCAAGTTCGTTTGAGCTTGGTCACCTTCCCTTGGTGGGGCCACGAGCTCGAGTGAGCTCAGGTGGTCTCACGAGCTCATGATCGGCTCAGAGCTCCGGGCGACCTAGAGCCTAGAGGTTCCATCATATGAGCTCGTTTGAGGTAGGGCGAAGCTCGACCGAGCTCGAGCTCGCTCGAAGTGGAATGAGCTCGCAGGCTGCAAGATTGCAAGATTGATCGCTGGTTGGGCTAGGCCATTGTTGGGCCTTTTGTCGCAAAATTGTCGCCTGTTTTGGGTACCCCGATTTAGGTACCCGACAACTAGCAACTCATTTGAATCAGAATAGATATTCATTTGTCTTTAGGTGATTTTTGTATCAGATGAACACATGTTCATACTTGTAGCATCAGACATTACTTTATTTCTCGGTGCAACGCATGGACATTTACCTAGTCACACTGTCAAGCACGAAAACGCCGCCTATGAACTATGTCGAAAAAAAGCGCAGACAATGAAACAATCAGAGAATGAGAATCATAGGTACTCGGATACTTCTACCTCTACTTCGGGTGCTGCTGCAATTGACTACCTCTAAATTTCGGCCACTCCACCTCTCTACTCTGATGTCTGAACACTCCTTGGACCGATCCCAGACAAAATGGAGAGCAATTGACAAAGATACTAGAGTTCTAATTTGTCTTTTGTACTCTTGTATCGTATTACATCGATGTAGCTTACACATTGGCTTATCGAAGTACAATTGTGATTTCAGCTCAAGCCCAACCCAGATCACGAAAACGATCCAACGACGAGTCTAGAACCCGATTGATGTACACCGCCGTCCCAAAATAAACACAATTCTTTAACTTTTAGAAATTATGTTTGACCACTTCAAAATTTTTATTTAAATTATAAAACAAATCAATGTTATTAAAATATCATTAGTGATGTAATAAGTCATAACAAAAAGTGATAATATTTATAAAAAGAAATTTAAATAAGGCGAAGCGAATCAAACATAGTTTCTAAAAAGTCAAAAAATTATGTTTATTTTGGGACGAAGAGTGTCGACCAAAATAATCGGTCCACAAACATTCCCTACTTGCGATAGATGCAACGGCCCATCTTTGCCAAAAAGATCAGGCCCAAGGCCACAAATAGGCCAAATGCCCCCAAAACATGTCGCAGGCCATGGACCTGACAAGAGGGGCGGCAAATCACCGGTTACCTGATCTACAAGCTTGGAGAAATTGACAAACATGCCACCTTTTAGGCCTACAACCTGGCCCGCGGCGGCCCGTCTACAAACACTTTCGGCTAGAAGGCCCAAAAAGCACCTGCTCATGGGTGGGCTTGCTACCCACGGATCGGCCCACAGCTGACCCGGGGAAGCACGTAAGTAGCCCACTACAGGTGTTGTTGGAGTCATCAAGAGTGTGGAGAAGAAGGACCAAAAGTGACAACCATACCGGGGCTTGATGACATCCAGGTCATCACATGGCCTAATCTAGACTTCATCCGAGGGGGAGGTGGGGGTTTGACCGGACAACCCTACCCACATCACAACCTACGCCTCGCCCGGGGTAGGAGGCCCCGGGCGAGGCTTGGAGACTCCGGCCGAGTAGTGGGGCAGCCGCGTTAAATGCTCTTGCTTCACGGGCCCGCGATGACAAGGCAATCGATTGCCTGTCGATTCGCTGCCCGTTATCACCTCGCGCACCCGTTGATGGGGCGTAAAGTGGTAGGTTACTTACCACGCCACCCGGCACGGAAACGACGCCCGGCACTATTCAACTTCTAAACGATACACCTCCCCCGCCCGCGTGTCCGATGGCCCTCGGGGTCTTGACACGCCACCGTGGCGCTTCCAAGAGAAGCTCACCCCGAGCGAGATTCAGGGACCCCTTTGGGTCCTCAAGCTCCACTTCAGTTGTAGGACCGCATGCCACGAAGACACAAGGACAGCGTCCACGACTTCGTACACCACCGGCTGGTCGTCCGAGCCCTATAGCCTCGGGCATGCGGTATCCAAGGGCGCACATGAGACACCTTAGCACTAGTATTCAACACGTATTGTACACCATTACTTCCCTTCCCACTAAAGGAGGAGTAATGCACCGTTAGCAGGGATCGACTCTTTAGGTTTTCATATTTATACACCTTCAATCCGGGAGCTGGGAGACCTACTCCACTCCTCATTCGCTTGTAAAACGCTTGGTTGAGGCGCACATTGGTGCAAGATAATACAAACCGCCACGGCTTTGGGCGTAGGGCTCCATGGCTTTGAACGGGGATAAACCCTTCGTGTTCATCTCGCGCACACCATCAAGTGGGGAGCGCCAACCTATAAATTTATTGCCGGTCCTTAAGATACCCCGGTTCTCAAAACACCGACAGAGGGAGTACGTCATAGCAGGATCAAATGCTTCAGCAGTAGGGAACAACACAAATCACGAAGGAATGAACGACCAATAAAACACTTCTTCCATTCTAATTTACAAGTTGCTTTAATTTACTTGCTACATCCATTTTGTTATATCTCTATACATATATATTATATCTAAATACATAGCAAAATAGATATACCAGAAAAGTCAAACGACTTATAATTTGGAAAGAAGGAGTAGATGAAAATAGAGTGGGATCAACATAATTAATCCACTCTTAATAGTTAATACCATCTTGAGGATTAATCAAAGGGATTCACGGTTTTTTGACAAGACGAGACGAGGGATTGGAAGGAGACAAGCCATGGACAGATTGGGAGAAACTCAGGGCCTTGTTTAGATGCCTAAAAATTCTAACCCAACTTCCAAGTTTTTCCACTCTCTCTCCATCACATCACATTAAATACACCAAAAGACATATGTTCGAGTATGAAATGTAGGTAAAAAATAACTAATTATACAGTTTAGATGTACATTGCGAGGCGATTCTTTTGAGCCTAGTTAACCCATAGTAGGATAATATTTACCACAAACAAACGAAACATGCTACGGTGTGTGTTTGGGGAGTTCCAAATGTGCTTTTTTTGCAAATTTTTTCGACATCTAAACAAGGCCTCGGTATCCTTTTGCATCTCCTCTTCCTAATCTTTCTTTTTTGTTTTTATGTATACAACCTTTTTGTTGGGTGAGTTACATGTTGGTCTTTGTTTTGGAACATGTGTTATATTTTGGTGACCCCATTACTAAGTTCCGTGCCTAATTGTACATCTTAGGAGTTCAACATATAATGTTTAGAAATCATTTGAAACCCCATATGTCGGGGACCAAAATCGGGGGTGCCCCAACTCAAACGATAATTTGAAGCATAGGTCCAACAATGGCCCGGCCCAACCCCCGTTCGACCTCACACAAGCACGAGGCTCGGGCCACCCGGCAAACTCCGCCTCGAGCGAGCTCGAGCCCGCAGGGCAGCTCCACCTCGAACGAGCTCGGGCCTGCGAACTAGTCCCGCCTCGTGCGAGCTCGAAGACCCGACAGCCAAATCTCCGTCTCGAACGAGCTCCCATCGCACCCCGAGCTCGTTAGGACCCGGGCTCGTCTAGAGCTCGTGTCCCACCAAGGGGCGTCGCCCGAGCTCTTCACGAGCTCTCCGGCCCACCAAGCCGAGCTCCACGGTCTTGAAGGGCCAAGCGGTCAATCTCCGCTTCGAGCGAGTGTTGGATCTGATGGAAGCCTAGAGGGGGGTGAATAGGTCAACCCCAAAAATCGACTGTCAAACTTAATCGCGACCGTCGGTGCAGAGAGATGCGTGACAGCTGGCCGTGTGGTCTTGAAATACGCAGGAGACAGAGAAGGAGAGAGTTTGGTCTCGATCTGCGATAGGCGGCAAGATCGCCCGCCGAGTCACTCTACGTAAGTGACCTCAAAGTGAATCCCCGAGCTTTGTGTTTGATGCTCGTGATTCACACTTGTTCCCGCACACAAAATACTTCACGAGAGGGTACCTAAATATGACAGAACCGCGGAACAAAGTAGATCGGGGCGAAACCCTAGCTCACAAGAGTATAAATGCAAGAATGTAAAGAGCACAAGTGACACAAGGATTTATCTCGTGGTTCGCCGTCGCCACAAAAGGCCGGGTTGCCTCCACATTGTTGAGGTTGCCACACAAGGATTAGCTTGCCCACCGGCTTGCTTTTTCCCTCGTTCACAAGTCTAGGGAGTTAACCCTAGAGATGTGGGGTAATGTATTGATGTTGTGTGAGGTTACAAACCTCCCAAGGCTGCCACACGAAGGGGGCAAGCTCAAGGGCGATGCCTATCCGTCTAGGAGCAAGCTCCAAGAGTAAAGAACCCTAGGGTTCCGGCCAAACGTGAACCAAATGCTCTTTCAAGTTGGGGAAGTAGTAGATCCGGCCTCCACGAAGCGGTTCTTTCGCCTTTTCCCTCAAGAATCCGTGGTGGAAAGTGAGGGATTGAGTGGGGAGCTCAAGGTGCTTCAATGGAGGAGTGAGAGAGAGCAAAAGGTGGTCTCATTTGGCCGTCGCTTTCGAGGAAGAAGAATAAGTGAGCCGGTGTGACCGCTGTGGGAGGGGTAGAAGTGGTATTTATACCCAAATGACCCAACCGTCTAATTTAAGTGTGGCACCGCCACGTGAACGCGGCTGCATTGCCAAATACGCTGCACTGCCAAGACCAAATGCGCGCGATCTTGCTACCAACTGGCGACAAAGAGTGAAACTTGTTGTTTTGCTTTGTCACGCTCGTGCTTGGAGTTGTGTTTTGTGGCCGGATTGGAGTTTTGAGCATTTGTTCCACATGTAGCCAAGAGTCCTAGGATCCCTCTTGATAGTGCGACATTTCCTAAACTCAAGATTCAAAATATGAAATAATTTAAACGTCTTGATCCGGAAACACCACCATCTAGCTGAAAGGTCTTAATGGCTAGAGGGGGGGGTGAATAGCCTATTAAAAATTCTACGAACAACACTAAGCAAGGCGGTTAGTGTTGACACCTGTTATAGTATAATATTACTAGTCAACTAAACTTGGATAAGGGCTTAAAATGAATATTAACATAAGTTTAGGGGTTTAACTAACATAATTCCACGAGTTTTGGTGATTTATATAATTTCGGGGGACTTAATAGATAAATGCGAGAAGAAGAATGGAGAAAGTTCCTAATATACATCTCATACGATAACAAGACTTAACCGTGAAGTAACTTCGACCCCGAAAAGTGGACTAAAACATTCTAGAAGGTACCGGAGGACACCGGAAGAAACATGAAACCAGGAAGCTTACGGACCTGGCGGCCGCCGCAGCCATTTAGGCCGGCCGCCGGGTGGGTCCTCCCCCCGCATCCTCTCCTTTCTATGGCGGTTTACCACCGACATTGAGGTTGTATATCTGCACCGCTTGCCAAGGTCGGTTTGATCCAATGGTCATCGTTCATCGCCAAGGCCTATATAAGAAGACCCCCCGACCCCGTGGTTAAACCCTAATTCATTCTATCTCATTCTATTCATTATCTCTCGGTTGTAGAGGTGTCCCAATGTAAGGATAACCTCTCTCTGGGATTAGTGAATTAGAAGTAGATTAGAAGAAGATTAGCCATGTAATTAGAAGTAGATTAGACATGTAATTAGAACTAGATTAGATCTAACTTAGATCTAATCAAGAGTAAAGGAGAGTGGAGCTATGCTCTTGTTGGAGATGTCTTCAGGGTATGGTATGTCTTTGTATCTTCTCTACAAGACTTATGATTCACATATTTATCTTCTCTATTTACTTCCATGTTTTACATATATGGTTAAGTATAGTTGTTATGCTATTGCATGGGATCTCCGCTCGTATTGAGGACTCTAGTTATTCATGGTAGCTAGAGTAGTAATTTATAGTATAGACTTGGTGTCTAGGCTATAGTTTACCCGAGATTGCACCCAACCCCACGGATAGTTTGTGGTAGCCCTGTGGTGAGCGGCCACGATGGTCGGCGTATTCCACCACGTTCGGGTTGGTGTTTGTATGACCAAGTAGTCGGAGCTTCCTAGCCCCCTTCTCATCTCTTTACGTGGCTAGTGTTACGATGTCCCGAAGTGTTATGGTGTAATTGCTATCATAGAACGTAAGTAATAGATAAGTACCCAGGAACCTTGATCTCTCCCTTTGACCTCTTGTTTAGTTTAATTATTCTTTGACATCTTAGGTAGGTTATTATTTTATGCTTTGATATTTACTTTCAATTATCCCCCTCACTATAGTCTAGTGATTTCCTAAGTTAGTAGATACATGATTGTGACTTATTAGAATTCTTTAGCCAAAGCTTCCCTGTGGATACGATACTCTAGAATACTCATCCTAGGGAAAAGCTACAATGGTAAGTGTTACGTAAACTTGCGTAATCCTTCATATTCTTTTAGCACATAACAAATGCCAACATTTAGTAAAAAAAGAGGCAGTAGCGAATGAGCAAATGCTACAAGCTAATTACGCAAGCCTCCTAGCAATTCTAATATCTCTAATCACAAGCAAAGGCTAGGTTGCTAAGATACTCCTAGGTGGACAAGATACACTAACTATTTCTACCACTAGGAGCTAACAAGGCTAACAAGCTACTCAAGCTAAGCACCCTAACAAGATATACTACCAAAGTAATGCGGAGGAGTGCTTAGGATACAATACCACCGGTGTAGTGTCGAGGTTGAAGCCAATCACCGTGTACAAGAAATCTCCAACGAGCTAGCACACAAGACACGATGATTTTTCACCGAGGTTCACGTGCTTGCCGGCAGACGCTAAGTCCCGTTGTGGCGACACACTCACTTGACGTATGCTAAGCTTAATGGCGGTGCCAAATCCCCTATGGGAGCTCAAGCAAACGATCACAAGAGAGGGTCCAACAAGCCCGAAAGCAATCCACTAGTGCTCCTCCTTTCGAAATCTCCCACGGGGTAAGGAACGACCCCTCACAATCATCACCGGTGTGGCCTCAAACAAGCTCCACTTGAGCTCAACACCGCCTCAAACAAGCTCCACTTTAGGGAACCGGGCAAATTCCCAAGAAAACAAGAATCCCGGGCTTCTCCAAGGATGAAGTGCCTCTAGATGCAACCGATGCAAGCAATGCACTTCTATCACTCTCAATCTCACCAAGATTACGAATTAGTGGTGAAGAGATGAGTGGAGAGGAGTCTCACAAGCTCAATAGCAAGTTGGAAGCTTCAAATGTGCAAGAGAGGACTCAATGAACCGCCATCCAAGTATATATAGAGCTCCCCTCGAAATAGAGCCGTTGCTCTAAAAATTTGCTCTCAGGGGTGACGGACGGACCGACCGGACTTTTGGTGAGTCCGGCCGCGAGTCCGATCCATCGCTTCGGCCGCTACCGGCAAAGGGTCGGGCCCACGGTGGCGCCCTCCTCCGGCCCGGTCCGCCGCTTCGGTCCCGGTTCGGCCGAAAGTCCGGTCGATCCACCGAGTCGAAGTCCAAAACATGCTTTACTCGTTATTTTGATCGGACGCCGGCCGGAGCCACCGGTCGCGTCTTGTCCGGTCGAGGAGACCGTCGCGTCCGGTCACCTTTTCTCGGCCAGCTTCTTCATCTTTTTTTTTTGCTCTTTGCTTCAACCTTGCTTCGCCTCTTGCCATGGGTTGCCAACACGTCCCAAGATGACCACGCGTTATCACCAATGTTAGCACGTCGATAAGTTAGGCAAGATCGAAGTTGGTGCTCTCATGTCCTAAATGCAAATGCAAGTCAATTGGACCTAGAAGCACTTCACCAAAGGATTGTCGCGGCATTCCCTCTTGATAGTCGGGTATCTATCCTATAATGTGATCACACGCTCTATCGTGTCTTGATCACCGAAAGGAAAACCCTATCAAGATACCTTTGCCTTGATCTCCTGGGTTCCTCTCAAGCCAATCACCGAGCTTGACGATCCATCAAGTCCACCGACATTGTCCATGTTCATGATCATCATGCTCCTTATCATCCACCTAATCCTATCTCAAGTCATACACTTAGAGCAAAGGATTATTCCACAAGTGTGTCATCAATTTCCAAAACCAAACATGAGATTTCACTAGCTCATTGGATGCCTTTGGACCTGTACATCAACTCCTTATTTTATTTCCTGCTTGTCATCTTCGCAAATCTCATTAGTCCCCTAATTCGGTGGTCATCAACGCCAAAACCCACTTAGAGCTTGATTGCACTTACGGCGAGCTCAAGAGCTCGCGGGCTGCGCGGCACCAGAGTCATCATCACGCCTACCTCGATGAACGGTTAGAGAAAGTCCAACCTACAACCCCCAGGACAGAGATACTCGAGCACCGTAGCTGTGCGGCGCCGCCTATAGCTCCGTGTCGCCGCCTACTATCTGCAGACGCTGACGTCTCGGCCGATGCCAAGCCGCATCCCACCAACCGCTAATCGACAAAGGCAATGATGCCCTCGCGCCAGCGTGCGCTGGCTAGCCGCCCCTGCGCCTCTCGCACACATTGCCCGCCGCCACCTGTGCCACCAGTCGATGGTATTTGCGAGCAGCAATTGGCGTAACACACGCTCACCTGACCAACGACGGGACTTCACCTTGCCCCAGACACTCGATTACGGCGTCATCGGAGCATGTCGACCTGCCATCCCAGGAGGGATAGCTCGCAGAGCTTGTCAGAGCACGCGCGAGCTCGCCAGCGATGGGATTCCCCTTCCTGACCGCGCAGGCCTACCAAGGAGGACATCTACGACAAGACGATTCCAGCTCACTAGCTACTAAACGCGCATGTCCACCCTCTCTTTGTATTTCCTCTCTCTCCTCCTTCACCCGGTGGCCTTTCATGTACATCCCTTGCCACTATAAAAAGGGACCCCTTGGCCACCGGGAGGGGACAACTAAACTCATCGCAAGCAACCGCTAGCACTCAACACTCACACCACTCATGATATTGGCACTTGCCTCAATCATATAGACTTGGGAGCTCACTCCCTCTCTCGACCTTGCTTGTAGCCACCCCTCTACGAGCCCCGAGCTCAGATTAGTCACCTCGACTTCGACTAGGGCACCGATTTGCTTAAACCATTATACTTGTTGTGTCTTGTCCCTTGAGCTAAGCCATCTTAGCCCCACACACGAGCCACTTTCGGATTCGAGACCGTGCTTTAGAACCACGACACCATAGTTATATTTTTGTGAATACCTGTACCATCATGGGTAATAAAGACAACAACCTCTCCTACATCCCCTATAAAAAAAGAGGGAGGGTAGGGAGAGAAAGGGGCTAGAAGCTCAACTCATTAGCTCCACTCGTCTTTTGTGTTTAGAAAGTTTTCCTTCGAGAGTATTCATTTAGAAAAAAAATTATTTAAATATTTGTTACTTTGTAAGTCGTAATAGTTTTAAGTCATAGTTTGATGGTAATAGAGGGATCAAATTTTGATCACATACAAAACTTTTGATGTCATTAAAGACATGAAGCCTTTTTACAAGGTAGTTCTGCAAGTTATTATGCAGAATAAAATGTATATATATTTTCGCCTCCCCCACACCCGCCGTGAGGAAATAGCCCAAGGTCAACCTCCGCGACACGAGATGGCCTTCAAGTTTGGCGCCAACGGCCGAACAACAACAAGATCACCGATGTCGCCTGCACCGCTATGGACCTCTACGCCGCCACCGTGTCGTCCGTGATGGGCTGATCGGGCAAAGTGTGAGTCGCTACAAATTTCTCATCCATGATGGCCCGATGGGCAAGGCGGGTTTTTTTGGAGGACACACACGATTGATGATCATTTTCTTTTTTCATCGCTTTATGCTTATCTTCTGTTATCTAGGCTTGGAACTTCGATGTGATGAATAAATTAGAACTGATGTCGTATTAATTATGATCAATTCTGTTATGTTCTCGTATTCCGCCTACATGAGTCCGGGGTATATGGATGAGTAAGTATGATGACGTGCAACGTGTTTATTGATCTTTCACATCGTTTGACGATAGTTATTTCTTGATCTAGAATTTTTTTTTTCCCACCGACGAACATTGCCTTGGTGCCCGCCCGCAGTCGCTAAAGATTCGCCAGCGAGATGGCGGCCTTGCTCGAGGAACTCGCCACTCGACAACATGGCAAAAGCAAATCGAGTCCTTCAATGATGTCGCTAGCGATTCGCGGGTTTACTAATCGGAATGACAATGCTATGATACATCCGGTGTTACAAAGGTTAGAGCAACTAGACTAGAGGCATAGAGATGTGGTTAAATTAGGTGTAGAGATTGACAGATTTTTCGGTATTGGCTTTGCTATTGCTTTTCTTTTCCATTCATATGTAATACATAGATTGTTGAATGGTTTTGTTTTGATTCATGTGTGGCAAATGAACTGGTTGATCCTGACTCTAGAGGTAGCAAATCTAGTGAGACTAAAGTAGGCCAACTGAAATCTTAGTTTGTCAAATTATTTTGGTACTGAGATATTTTTCTCAGTACTATGATTGGGTGCCAAGATCTTTTTAAGTAGCATGACTCTAGTGTTGCTTATAGAAGAGTCCTTTTGGGGAAGACAACTTGAAAATACATAATTACAACTACTAATTCAGATATGTTTTACCAATTTTTGTACAAATTTGATCTTACCTACTTAAATTGTTAAACAAAGTTGCGATATGCATATCCTCATGCTCGAGATCGAACGAGAATTTGTCTTTTTCAAAATGTGTCTCTTAAGTGCATAATGTGTTCTTGATAGTAGGAATTACAATCGAGAGGAGATGGTAGACATCATGATTTGGTGTTGAGGCTATAGTTGCTTGAAGATGATGTGATTTTGAGAATGGAGTGATCCATTTGTTACAGGTGCATCTTTTTTAAGAAGCCAAGAAGTCTCAAAACGATCTGTTGGTTGGAGCGAGTGGGTCGTGTGGCAACCTTATTTTCTCTCGATGTCCTTAAGGGATGGAAAACCCTTTCTTCAAACTGATTTCCTCATTGCAAATTTGCTATTGGAATAAAATGTTGTCCCCCGATGAACCGATTATGAATTAGTTGGTCGAGCTACTTGTGGTGGAATGGTCAAGCTATTTGTGGTGGAACCTGCCCATCCTAGTTCAAGTTTTTAACTTGGCACATATGTATTTTCTAGACTAGATTTATTTCAAGATTTAACGGGGCTATACATTAAATGGTAGTCGACATCTCTGCCGACAACGAGGCGTCTATGGTGATTTCGTGAACTTCAAAATTTGTCGGATCACTCCTTCGAAGCCGCTTATAGGGGTAGTGTTTGTGTATGTGTGTTCATAGATGTGAGTGTGCGTGTGTGTTGTAGGTATCTATGTTGTGTAATCTCAAAAACATCCCCGGATCGTGAGTGCCCCCGTGATTGGAGATGCATGCACAAACTATCCTCTCGAGCACCTCCCTAGGGCGGCCGGGAGGCCCCCCCCGCCGCCGCAAAACCACCCCTCCTCCCCACCTCTCCCGGCCGCCGCCGCCTCTAGCGCCAGCGGCGGCTCGCGGCCCCTTACTCGGCTCCTTCCGAAAAAGGCGGGTCGCTCCTCCATCTCCTTTCCACTCGCCCCTTCCCTCCCTACCGCCTCCTTCCTCTCCAACAAATCTTTCGGCGGCGGTTGTTAGCCGGTCCCCCGCCCTTGGGGGCCGAATCTGAGTTCGGTGGCACTTGTCCTCCCTTGGCGGTGACCGGCGGGTGCCCCGCTCTAGTGGTTTGGGTTGTAAGGTCCTAGATGGCTAGAGGGGGGTGAATAGCCTATAAAAAATTTTCTACAAGCTCAACTAAACAAACCGATTAGTATAAAACACGGCGTAAAGCGGTTTGCGCTAGCTCTATTGTCTTGCAAGCCTCTAGTGACAATTCTAAATAAATTCTATGATCTCTATGTCACACAAGAGCTATGTCACTACTCTAACTAGTGAACAATCCTTGTATGGTCCTTATGCTAGCAGAACAACCTACACAAGCAAGTGCTAGCTCTCTACTCAAAGTAATCTAGCAAAGTAATGCACAAGTAAGAGACTTGTTATACCGACTTGAAGAGGCTATGAACCAATCACCGGGATGAAGATGAACAATCAACACAATGAGATGGAGAACCAATCACCAAGACAATGAACAAGTCGATTTGTTCACCCGAGTTCGCTTGTACACCGACAACTACTCTCGGTTGTGCCGACCAACACAAAGGATGGTGTTTGAGCTAGGCGGTGCCCTTGCTAGCCTCAACACACCACTCAACAAGTGTGGTACCCAAAGCACGAGCAATGTATTTCTTGCACTTTGTCTTCCCGACGAGGAGTGCGTAATCCTCTCACAAATCAACCTGAGGTGGCCAAGAAACAATCACCTCTTCTTGCCAACGCCTCCACCACTTCACCAAGCCGGCTAGGAGCGGTGTCTCCAAGAGAAACGGAAATCCACCGTCTCACAACGATCCCCAAGTGCCTCTAGATGCAAGAACTCGATGCAATGCACTAGGATCAACTCTTCTCTCAAGAATGAAGCTCAAATCAAGAGTGAGAGAGGAGGGAGGCTTGCTTGCTTGCTCAAAGGTGTTAGGAGTGATTCAAAATGACCAAGAGAGAGAGAGCAAGTGGCGGCCAAGGTGGTATATATAGGCCACACCACGAAATGTGGTGGAAAGGGTGGAAAACACCCTTCTGCGGCCGACCGGACGCATCGACCGGACTCACCGGTGAGTCCGGTGGGTCCTCGGTCACAACCGACAAGCCTAAACCGACCAGCCCGCCCCCCCGCCTCGAGCTTCCTGGCCGCTGGTCCGGTCAAGCGTCCGTCGCGGATCGGATGCATCCGGCCGGGCAGCGTCCCGTCACCTGTCGACGCCGAGCCGCCGCTTCGCGAGCTCTGCCGACGCGATCGACGGACCGTCCGGTCTTTTTCCGACCAGCTTCCCGGTCGGTGCGTCCGGCCACGCCAGAGCTGCGAAAACCGTCGTTTGTCGCCGTTCCTTTCGCCTTTGCTCCAAACCGACTTCCGTCACTTGTTTCTTGTTGCCGACATGCCGAAGAACACCTCGACACATGTGTTAGCATTTTCAAACCATTTTCGACAAGGACGGAGTTAGCACTTTAGGTTAGAATGCATGCATATGAGACTTGAACCTAAAGGCACGTGAGGATCGATATGTACGAAAAAAGTTTCCCTCTTTTATAGTACGGCTTATCGATCCTATAACCACCCACACCCTCTATGGTGTCTTGGGTGTGAAATCAAAAGCCCTATGGTTATACCTTTGCCTTGGGACCTTTGATCTCGAAACTTCACCGAAGTTGCATGCTTGATCAACTTTTGGATCACCTTGACCCTTCATCCATGATCACAATGCACCAACTCCGGCACGACCAATCTCCAATCTAATCAAACACTTAGCATCGAGAGATTAGTCCTTAGGTGTCACTAATTAGCCAAAACCAAACTAGAGATCTTCATGGGTTGGTGGTGGTTTCCCAAATCCACACCCTTGAGGGCCGGGCCCAATAGGTGGAGGGCTTCGTCCTTGTCCGGTGGTGCCGTTCTACGGCGGGCCGTGTTCGCCAGCGCCGACGATCGGCCACTTCTACGGCGGGTGATCTAGTCGGCGATTCCAACGATCGGGCGGGCGATTCACACGACGCCAGTTTGGGTGAAAGCCCCACGCCGGTATCTTCTGCCGCCGGCCGGCGGTGGTGCTTTCTACACCACTCTCCTTGTTGAAGGTGCCGCCGGCCGCTACGGCTGCGTGGGCGCCCAATAACCGGGTGAAAATCTAGCGGCCGGTTTTCTCGTGCCGACTCTTGGCGTCGGCGAAGTTATTGTTTGTCAAGGTCGGTCACTCGTGAGTCGGCTGCCCACCGGTTCGAAAAAGCCGATATTTCTGCCCGGTGCCTCACCTAGATTTATTTCCGTTATTAAATCTCGAGAAGTGACTCTCAACGCATGGTGCCACAAAGGGATCTGCGACACGCCCATCGCCGGAGCCTCGACTCTAGTGATCTCTTCAAGGGTGCGTCTTGGTGTCGTGTATAGTTGTAGGTCCCTTGTATACGAGGTGGTGTGTGTGTGAGGTGTGAGTGTGTGTGTGGTGTTGGTGTGTGTTTGTGTACGAACAGATGCTACAGGCGTATCCGGATGAGAGGTGTCAAAAAAAAAAAAAAAGGTCAGGATCTCCTACCGCTCGTTGCTCTGCTACGTAGCTCAAGTGGAGGTGGTGCGTCATGGTGTAACAAATCGGGCTGTTGGTGGGCAGGCATATCTGCACCAAGTGCTTTGTCTTTGTTGCCTTGGAAAAGCATCCGCCTTCAATGGTGGTCGGTGTCCCATGTTTTTAGTACCTTGTTTACGGTGTGACAAACGTGTTTGGGTGGTTTTGTCTTCACGTCGGTGATCTTATTCTAGAGGAGTGGACATCACAAAACAAGCTTGTTTGTCTCGTAGGACTACTCGAGCCCTTTGTTGGATACGTAATTTTTTTCCATCAATTTCTTTCTTTTTATTTTTGTTGTTGTAATAATTTGGTCTGATTCTGGATGAAGCCGGATAGTTTCTATCCCTTATCTAAAAAATCTAAAGGATCCCACTAAGGCTTTGTTTGGATACATTGATATTCAGTTGAATCCACGTGTGTTGGAGTGGTTTAGAGTGTGACTTAGTACATTGAAACAAAAATAGGAATGCATCCAAAGCCATCCTAATGTGCGGACCCTTCATGTCAGCGCGTGAAGAGCGTGGTAACGATCTCAAAGGAGATCTCTACCCTCACAGGCGGTCCGCAACTGTAAGAGGAGGGGCGTTGTGACGAGACAACCAAGCAGAGATCAGAGCAGCGGCAAAAGCTCCGAGCTGTCGCGGCAAACGCCGCAATCCCATGGTGCTTCATGACACAGGATCCATGCACGCTAGAATCAGGAGATTGCTATGAAAGAAACTACTCGCAGCCGTTACTTCCGCAGTCGCGGCACGGATGGTTGATCCCTTCTCCTGTCAAGCACGAAACGTATGGCGAAAAAAAAAAAATGCCGCAGGCAATGAGACAATCACAAAGATACACCACAAAGATACACCTCGGGTGCTGCCAGCCTGACACAGTGAGGGCCTCCGCCACACCACCTCCTCTCTCTGATGTGTGAAGTCTGGACACACCTCGGCCCGATCCTACACATAAACCGAAGAGCGATTGACAATGATACTGAAGCTCCGGTTCGTTTTTCATCTCCAGAAAAAATAACTGATAAATCTGTCTTGTGTTACATCGATGTAGCTGCACATTGCCGCTTATCAATTCGCCGAAGGCCGAAGTACTACATCGTGATCTCAGCCCAGAACACGAAAAATGATCCACACTATAACCTGATGCTCTTCGTTTTCTCAAAATCCTAAGATTTACGGTCGCTGTCTTCAGATAACGAAAATACGAGGGCCAGAGAGAGCGGCACGACGACGTAGGCGCCCATCTTGAGCAGCTCCTCGGTGTCCTTGGAGATGGCGCCGATGCGAGACCAGTCGCCGCTGTACCTGCGGAGCACCAGCAGGAACAACCCACTGTAAGGTCCGCAGCAGCAGGCAATGCCCGGGATAGCGCACGCGTGGAACCGCGCGCGCGGAAGCTCACCCGGCGTCGACGAAGCCGAGGGCGAAGAGCGCGACGCCGGCCCGCAGCAGCACGGTCCTGGAGAGCACACCGCCTCCCGCCCGCCGGTCGTCCTCGTCCTCATTCCCTTCCTTCTTCTTCGCGCTGCACGGCCAGAGGCGGCGCCCCCGCGCTGCCCGCCGGGGCGTGAGCTGGCGCGGCCGCGGCGGGGGCGGGAGCGCAAGCAACGGCGCCGGCGCCGGCGTGCAGACGCAGCATGCCGGCCGTTCAGCTGGCTCGCCAGGCAGCGTGCGCTGTTTGAGCGGCTGTGCCTGGCTTTTTTATCGCTCGTTGGTTCTCCACCACACGTGTGTTAGCAGCAAAGCCAGCGAAAGGCACACTTTGTGGAATGGTGGAGTAGACAAGACATTACGGCCGCGTTGATTTCTCCTTGCACGGCGTGAGTTTGAGCAAGTTCCACCGCAAGTCACATTTTCCAGTTCGACCGGTTCGAAAAATTAACGAAGACCCGCGTCCGGCATTTGGAGAACATGCTTGCTTTTAGGTGGTCACCGGAGCAGTATTTAGAGAACCAGAGAAACAGTGGTGAGTAATGAGTATGGCATGGGACTAAAAATACTCTCTTTTTTTCTAAACACATTTCTTTTATTATATATCTAGACATTGTGGATTACTAAAAAAGCTTATTGGCATTTCAACAAGCCTGAAACATGTTGTCGTTGAATCTGTAATCGCCCAACTCCAAAGGAAACACTATTAACTTGTGTTACAATGTTTTTTTTTTCCGATAAGGAAAAAAGTTCATTGATACTAAAAGCAAGTTACATTCTCTCATTATAAAAGTAAACCAAATTACTCTACCTCCATTGATGGGAGACAAAAAAACTTACGGATGCAAGCTCCGATCTAAACGAAATGGGTCATCTCACCATCCACCGCCGCCATCCTCGCATCCATCACTTTTTGCAAAAAAAGAGAAAATCCGCTAAAACTCCACATGCAAACATAATGAAATTAGCGCCGCCGATTACGCCGTTGAACTCATCGCCGCCTTCACCGCATTCGTCATGAGAGAACACAAGTCCAACCGACATCCGATAGATATCGTTGGAAAACTAAATCTCACCGGCCCATCGCCATGACCGCATAGAACCACAAATGAGACAAAGGAAGGGTCGAGTACCTTATTCTCCATCAATGGTGATGTTTTCGCCTTGCCATCACCGGGCCGAGGAAATCCATATGCTCCATTGCTCCATCGGTGATCTTGACGACGCCTTTACGCCATGGCTAATCTCTTCGATTGGATCTCTAAAGAAACCTTGAACCTTGAAGACTCGATCTACTAGGAAAAAACTTATTAAAAACGATGGATCCCCACTCCCTTCAACCCCAAGGGCGATGATGGGAGGAGAAAGGAGCTTTACCAAATGATGGTGGAAGGCGGGAAAGCTGCGGCGGGCGCAAGAGCCTTGACCGTTCTTGCTTTCTATTTTTGTATGTTACAATGTCGTTATAGATTACATACCACACACAACAACAAGATTCACCATCATACATGTGACTTGGCCATGAGAAGCACACTATTGTCTAGACTAAAGGCGGTGAGCACCAATGATAAAGTGTGGTTTAGTAGCATTCCAAGCATCTCCAAGAGACATGCTATCCGTGTTTTGTATGCTATATTTAGCTTTTTAGAGCAAAAGTTAACTCCAACAGATATGCTATCTTGTTTTGTAAAAAATAGCAAACCGGCTATTCTTACAATCTCGCATGGTAAATATAGATTGCATGTGCCGCTAGCCATCTACTTTGCCATAATAGAAAGATCGTGGAGTTTTCTTGTTTTTTGCATGGTTTTCTATTTTGGAGCTTGGCTAAATTATGAGTTTAGCAATTTATTTTTAGCAACTCTCTTGGAGTTGCTCTAACGCCCCATGTAACACTAGTTCTTAAAACACGCTTTGGAACAAATAAAAACTTAGGTTTTTAGGTTTTCTTTGGAACATAGGATATGAAAAACATGAATCGAGGTGCCATGTTTAACAAATCCTATAGGAACTAAAAAGAGACGATGAAGCATTTTTTGTGTGGCACTTGATCGTATTAGAGGGAAACTGTGGGACGAGATATCCCGGATCAAGTCAACCATCCTAATCCATCCCTAACAACGTGTTAAGGAGAGAACGTGCTCGTTAACAACGGGCGCTACCCGCGATAAAGGCCGAAACGCGATGAGGGCATCCCCCGTCGGACGGAGACCCGCGGATCACGAAGGCTCGTGGACGAGCTCGAGCTCGTCCTGGGGGAAACTTCCCGCCGAACGAGCTCCCAGAGGGAGCGAAGATATGGCGAGCTCCGCCGCGGCGACGAGCTCTTCTCCGTCTCGAACGAGCTCCCGCGCCCGGACCCAAGAACGATCGGAGAATCCGGGGACATGATCTGCGTGGGCCGCGGGTTCACAGCTGACGGCCGGGCGCCGCGACCTACGACCGGATCGGCCCGGCGGGGGCAAGATCCCCGGCCCACGCGCGCATGGAGCCGCAGGACCACGCCAAGTCCCTACAAGCGCCAAGGGACAAACGCTACGCGACAAGGATGACCTCGGCGGAGCAGGTCAAGTTCCTCGACGAGCTCTCCCGCCACACGCTTTTCACTCGCGACACCAAGTGGAGCATTTAAGGCGCGGCGGCGCCCACCCACCTGACCGCAGAGACACCCGTGGCGTGCCTCCACGGGTGATGCGACCTGCGGGGAGTACGGCGGGGCGAGACGAGCTCATGGCCTCCTTCGACCGACCAGCGAGCTCAGAGGAGCTGTCTCCGTCGCGTTTCTACGACGGGATCTGAGCCGCCCTATCCTACTCTGCACCCAGCGGCGTGCCCACCTCAAGCGAGGGCCATCTTCTCCTCCCCCCTCTCTTTGTATTTCTTCTACCTCACGGGGTCCTCGGCCGGTGGCACCATGTGAGCTCCCCTGAGACTATAAAGGGAGGGCTCATCCAACACCAGGAGGACAAGCCACCTCGAATCACACACACACCGCTGATTAAGCACATCACGAGGCACAGGGTGCCTCTCCCTCTCTTGCCGGCTTGTATTACCGCCCGATCACGAGCAATTTGAGCTGG